>VZQC01002834.1:442077-646407 GCA_009823505.1 Rhizomys pruinosus
TTTTTTTTTCTTTTCAAGACAGGGTCTCCCTGTAGCCCCAGCTGTCCTGGAACTCACTCTGTAGACCAGGCTGGCCTTGAACTCACAAAGATCCGCCTACCTCTGCCTCCCAAGTGCTAGGATTAAAGGCGTGCACCACCACGCCCGGCTGCCAATACGTTTCTTTTAAAAGGTTATGTTAAACCTGGCCTTGGGAAGCTAGAGGAGTTCCTGTCCCAACAAAATAATAGATTGCCCCCACCCTCACCCCATTACATTAACTTCTCATTTCTATAGCGGGAGGATGAATTTTCTTGTTTTAAGGAGAGGGCACATGACTTTTAATATTCAGCGTGCAGGAGACACTCTTTCATGTCCAGATGGTTGTTTTCTGTGCTTGTTGAAAAATCCATCTGGGGAATCAAGCGTGTGGAAGCATGAGGACTGCATGAACAGACTATGCATTTTTCCTCTGGGCTCTGCTGAAAGGATACAGCCAAGGACAGACCACATTTCTGTATAAACCTGGTGGTCCCTGCCAATCTATTCAAAAGCATTCATGAAAAAAACTCACTCAGTGTGCTTGCTTCAGCAGCACAAGTACTAAAAGTAGAACCATGAGGAGAAGATTAGCATGGTCCCTGCATAAGGATGACACAAAAATTCAAGAAGCTTTCCATATTTTTAGTGCATGTGTATAGGTGATGGCTATGTAACAAGATACAATGCCAGATAGAAACCTCTGTTTGAATTGTTGGTCTTGGTAGTCCAAGAGACTCCCAAAATAATATGGCTATTGCCACAGCCCTTGAGTTCCTCCCCAAATTTGAAGTTAAGACACTATTGAAGATACCAAATACTTCAGACACAGCACTTGGAGTATTTGAGCTGGAATTGACCTGGAAGCCTCCTCTCTGAAGAAGCAGAAGATACTATGCAAACTGCCAAGGGAAGAAACCAATCAATGATCCTACCCAGCTGTAAAGCCTATGGACCACAATAATGACTTGCCCAGCAAATGATCTCTATTGACGCAGTAATTGGTTTCCTTCTGTGGGTAATCACCAGTTGTCTAATTGGACTTAAGACTTTCTCCATGGGAGGAAACTCATATGAAGTATTGTAAACATAGCCAAGTACACATAGCTGGAGACGTTATAGACCCTAGAGAAGAACCTACTTCAGTCGTTTCCCTAGACCAATGTAATTTCTTACTGTATTCTAAATATGTATTCTTATATTTACAGAGAAGTGTACTGCTCACCACTCATCAAAGAAGCTTCTTTTTGCAATAGATGGAAACTATTTCAAAGCTCCACAACTGGTCAAACAGAGAGAATAAGTGACTGTGAGGTGTCAGGCAGGCCCTATAAGACACATCTGCAATATAACCTCCTCACTTAAAGCTCACTAAGCCCTCCCACAATGACGCATTTCCTTCAGCATGGCCACACCTTCTAAGACTTCCCAGAACAGTGCCACCAACTGGGGGCTGGAGAGATAGCCTAGCGGTTAAGAGCTCTGACTGCTCTTGCAGAGGACCCAGGTTCGATCCCCAGCACCCACATGGCGGCAGAGAACCGTCTGAAACTCCAATTCCAGGAGAACTCCAGTTCTGGGGGAATCCAAGACCCTCTTCTGACCTCCGCGGCATTGCACAACACAGGTGCACAGGCTTGCATGCAGACAGTACATTCATACACATACAGAAATAAATAAAATTAAAAAAAAATGTCTGAATACTTAAAGCCTATGGGGGACACTCTCATTCAAACCACCACATGGTGGGAACTGAATTCAGGTCCTCTGTAAGAGCAGCAAGTGCTCTTATCTAGTAAATTATCTGTCCAGCCCTTATGATGCTTAATCTTGATTATTGGTGGTGCACACCTTTAATCCCAGCACTCGGGAGGTGGAGGCAGAGGCATGTGGATCTCTGTGAATTCAAGGCCAGACTGGTCTACAGAGTGAGCTCCAGGACAGCTGGTACTAAAAGGGAGACCCTGTCTCAAAAATACCAAAAAAAGAAAATTAATAATATTTAGAATCACCTAGGAGGGATTGGAGAGATGGTTCAGCAGTTAAGAGCACTGACTCAGAATAAATGAGAAACTACCATCTTAATAGATATGAAAAGTCATTTGATAATGTTCAACATCCATTTGTGATATTAGAAAGAAAAATCTTAATAAGCTAGGAATTAAAATATCTAATAGAGGATAATTTTTTACGTTTTTCATAATAATTTTATATATACATATATACATACATATATACATATATGTATATTACATATACATATATACATATATGTATATGAATAGTGCAGCATAATCTAGCATCTGATATTCATCACAAGACTGGCCCAAGCTTCCTGCCTCAAATTAGAAGCAAACGAGCAGAAAGCCTCGGGATAGTTATTCATCTTTCTCTTCACCTTTACCCAGTTGTGACAATATCTTCCCAGATTCCATCAGCTGCAAAGTGAGATGCACTTCTTCCAAGAGAGATTCGTGTTTACCCACATGATCACTGACTGAGTTTTTTCCTTTTTAAATTTTTTTGTTTTTGTTTTTGAGAATTTCATGCATGAATAAGTATCGTCTTTGTATTTTTTCCATTTTCCATCCCTCCCAGCCCCCCACCAACTCCTCCCATGTCCTCCCACTTCCTCTCAATTTCCTGTAATTTTCTTGATTATTATTGTTACAAATACATACATACATCTATAAACACACACACACACACACATATATATATATATATATATATTTGGTGTGGTATTGTGTGTAGTGCTGTCCATTTAGGATTAGATGACCTCTTAGGAAGCTGGTCCCTAGAGAAATTTGATTCTCTCCTTCTTTGGCATCCACTAATTACCTGTAGGTCTTCATCTTTGAGGTGGACCCCCCTCCATCCACCTTGGCATGTCAACTAGTTTTCTCATTATGCAGGTCTTGTTACACTACCATACTGTGGAGATTTCGTTGGCACAGCTTTCCTATCATACCTGAAATACATTAACTAGCTGCAGGGGTCTTGTCAAGTTTAACAAGCCTTGCAGTCTCCAGTGTCTCTCTCTCTCGACTTCCTGTGCTCATTGGAGGATGTGAACCTCGGCTTTCTGCTCCAGCCCTGGCCACCGTGCCTCCCGCTACATTGGACTCTTATTCCCTGGAACCGTCAATTGTAAGCTCAAATAAACTCTTCCTTTTTTTTTTTATTTTTTTTTTCATTTTCTGACCAACACTTTTAATATAGAATAGTGAAACCTATTTTATGAATAGAATCACACAGTATAGCCGGGCGGGTGGCACACGCCTTTAATCCTAGAACTCAGGAGAGCGCAGAGGCAGGCGGATCTTTGTGAGTTCAAGGCCAGCCTGGTCTACAGAGGAGTTTCCAGGACAGCTGGGGCTTACAAGGGGAGACCCTGTCAAAGACAAAAAAAAAAAAAAAAAAAAAAAGTTATGGGCTGGAGAGATGGCCTAGCGGGTAAGAGCGCCGACTGCTCTTACAGAGGACGCAGGTTCGATCCCCAGCACCCACATGGCGGCTGAGAACCGTCTGAAATTCCAATTCCAGGAGAACTCCAGTTCCAGGGGAATCTGAGACCCTCTTCTGACCTCCGCGGCATTGCACGACACGTGTGCACAAACTTGCATGCAGACAGTACATTCATACACATACAGAAATAAATAAAAATTAATAAAAAAAATTAAAAAAAAGAATCACACAGTATAAAATTAGCAGTTTACCTTTTAATGACTAATTATACATTGGGGGGAGGTCAGTTTTCCCCAACCTATTATACTGAAGTATAGGCAAGTGTTCAACATGCTATTTCAGTGTTTATCATGACAAGAGACTGTTACAAAAGATGCACAATGTAGCCTTTAGATTATATAGAAGTAAAAATACTTTCTACTTGACTTCAGTTATCACTTATGTCTCTCTCTTCAGCATGACACTAGTAAACTCTTCACAAGGAGAAAAGCGGAATTAGATGTTCACCAGTGTACACATTTACTATTCCAGGTAACTGCTCACATGAACAGTACATCAGTTTTCTAAATGATATCCATTCATCCTCTTTTTTTCCTGGGATGTAGCTCCTGATAATAAATACTGTTATGAACATATCTCCTTAAATTGATTTCATCACTTCATAAACTTGTATACAAAATTCATTATACAATAATATACAGGCTTTTTCTTCTGACACATAGCACAGCACCATTGAGTAATGTGCTGGAGATCTGGGGAGGGAATGAACCGTAGGACAAGGCAAGGGAGAAGTGAAAGGGTATGTTGAGCAAAACCAGGAATGAAATCAAACTAAAAGGGTGTCAGTTGGACTTACTGTAAAACACAATAGACACCCGATCCTTGACAGTGGTGCATTACACTACAGTAGAACTTTTCACTGACCTGCCTTCAGAAACCCTAGCTTCAAAGGATTTCTAAGCAGACAAGTGCCAAACATCTTGAGAAACAGCTAAGGTAAACAAGTCAACAGGTAAACATAGGAATAAGATGCAAAGCATTTGTGTGTGTCAGAAGTTACACTGTTCTGAGTAAATTATTAAATATTCTTAGCTTCTGTAAGAAGAAGAAACTCTTGTAGCAGTTTAGCTGCCAGAATGTTAGACTGGTTATGTAATCCAGGCATCCAGCCTTGCTCACTATGGTCTTCGCAGGCTGGTGTTATTGAGGTCACTGTCTCAGATAGGAGAGCACACGGCCCCCACATACAATGTGACACCTCTTACTGTAAAGAGCAGCAAAAATGTCCAGCTCATTGTGTGGTCATCGCTGGGACACCTGAGGGCCTGCTGCTTTTTTTCCTGACAATGAAGGTATGAAACACAGCATGTATTTGCAGACTTTGTATTCACTGGGAGCAAGCCCAAGCAACGTGGTATGTGGCCCTCTAAAATTTTTGATTTTTTAAGAGCTTGAGTCTTGAAAATCTACATTTTTAATCTCAAAAGCATTTAAAAATGCAAGTAAAAAACCTTTAAAATTCAGTGAAGCTTTTCAAATCTGAAGCTCATAATATTTCATTTAGAACAAACTCAGAATAAATACAATTATTACCAAGAAATATTTCAGAGAGAAAGAGAGAATTCACTCTGTCCTTCACTACACTTATGGCCCAATATCTTGCTTCTAAAGCAAACATCTTTGGGGAGAAGACAGTTCTAAACGAAGTGGTCTCACTGGAGCCAGAACGTGATTTTTAAATATTTGACTTATCAACGTTCTTTTTACATGTTTCATGCATACGTAGATTCCTAGAGTTCTTAGTATTTGGGTTCTGACAGTCAGAAAACTGCTTTCTGATAAACTCTTCCTTTTATAAGTTCCCTTGGTCATGGTGGTTTTATCACAGCAACAGAAAAGTGACTAATACACACCACCCACATTGGACAGTTTACAATTGCCTGTAACTCCAGCTCCAGTGGATCCAACACTCTCTTCTGGCCTCCAGGGGGACCTTCATACACAGATGTACACACACATACACACCACCAAAATTAAGATAAAATCTTTTAAAAATTTAACCATCACAGAGACTCAATAGATAGTAAACTCTACTTATTTCCTCTTAAAAGAAGAAAAAATTCATGGTCTATAGATTTTTTTCTTCCAGAGATAAGTCTTTATGTTACTGTCAAGGTGATCTAGGATTTTAAAAAAGATTTTTACTTAGCATACAAAGCAACAGGCTTCATTATGATGTTCCCTACACAGGTGCCATTGTCCTTATTCGTGTCCACTCATCACCTACACACGTGCCGTACCCTGCATGTGCTCACCACCACCTACACACGTACTGTACCCTGTTCGTGCTCACTCACCATCTACACACGTACTGTACCCTGTTCGTGCTCACCACCACCTACACACATACCGTACTCTGCTCGTGCCCACTCACCACCTACACATGTACTGTACCCTGCATGTGCTCACTCACCACCTACACACGTACCGTACTCTGCTCGTGCTCACTCACCACCTACACACGTACTGTACCCTGTTCGTGCTCACCACCACCTACACACGTACTGTACCCTGTTCGTGCTCACCACCACCTACACACATACCGTACTCTGCTCGTGCCCACTCACCACCTACACACGTACTGTACCCTGCATGTGCTCACTCACCACCTACACACGTACTGTACCCTGTTCGTGCTCACCACCACCTACACACATACCGTACTCTGCTCGTGCCCACTCACCACCTACACACGTACCGTATCCTGCTCGTGTCCACTCACCACCTACACATGTACTGTACCCTGCACGTGTCCACTCATCACCTACACACGTACTGTACCCTGCATGTGCTCACTCACCACCTACACACGTACCGTACCCTGCATGTGCTCACCACCACCTACACACGTACCGTACTCTGCTCGTGCCCACTCACCACCTACACACGTACTGTACCCTGCTCGTGCCCACTCACCACCTACACACGTACTGTACCATGTTCGTGCTCACTCACCACCTACACACGTACCGTATCCTGTTCGTGCTCACTCACCACCTACACACGTACTGTACCCTGCACGTGCCCACTCACCACCTACACACGTACTGTACCCTGCACGTGCCCACTCACCACCTACACACGTACTGTACCCTGCACGTGCCCACTCACCACCTACACACGTACTGTACCCTGCACGTGCCCACTCACCACCTACACACGTACTGTACCCTGCACGTGCCCACTCACCACCTACACACGTACTGTACCCTGCACGTGCCCACTCACCACCTACACACGTACTGTACCCTGCACGTGCCCACTCACCACCTACACATGTACTGTACCCTGCACGTGCCCACTCATCACCTACACACGTACTGTACCCTGTTCGTGCTCACTCATCACCTACACACGTACTGTACCCTGTTCGTGCCCACTCATCACCTACACACGTACCATACCCTGCACGTGCCCACTCATCACCTACACATGTACCGTACCCTGCACATGCCCACTCATCACCTACACACATACCGTACCCTGCATGTGCCCACTCATCACCTACACACGTACCGTATCCTGCACGTGCTCACTCACTACCTACACATGTACTGTACCCTGCTCATGCTCACTCACCACCTACACATGTACCATACCCTGTTCATGCTCACTCACCACCTACACACGTACCATACCCTGCTCGTGCCCACTCACCACTTACACACATACTGTATCCTGTTCATGCTCACTCACTACCTACACACATACCGTACCCTGTTCGTGCTCATCACCTACACACGTACCGTACCCTGTTCGTGCTCACTCACTACCTACACACGTACTGTACCCTGCTCGTGCCCACTCACCACTTACACACATACTGTATCCTGTTCATGCTCACTCACTACCTACACATGTACCGTACCCTGCTCGTGCCCACTCATCACCTACACACGTACCGTACCCTGTTCGTGCTCATCACCTACACACGTACCGTACCCTGTTCGTGCTCACTCACTACCTACACACGTACTGTACCCTGCTCGTGCCCACTCACCACTTACACACATACTGTATCCTGTTCATGCTCACTCACTACCTACACATGTACCGTACCCTGCTCGTGCCCACTCATCACCTACACACGTACCGTACCCTGTTCGTGCTCATCACCTACACACGTACCATACCCTGTTCGTGCTCACTCACTACCTACACACGTACTGTACCCTGCTCGTGCCCACTCACCACCTACACACGTACCATACCCTGTTCATGCTCACTCACCACCTACACATGTACCATACCCTGCATGTGCCCACTCATCACCTACACACGTACCGTACCCTGCATGTGCCCACTCACCACCTACACACGTACCGTACCCTGTTCATGCTCACTCACTACCTACACACGTACCGTATCCTGCTCATGCCCACTCACCACCTACACATGTACCGTACCCTGCATGTGCCCACTCATCACCTACACACGTACCGTACCCTGCATGTGCCCACTCACCACCTACACACGTACCGTACCCTGTTCATGCTCACTCACTACCTACACACGTACCGTACCCTGCTCATGCCCACTCACCACCTACACATGTACCGTACCCTGCATGTGCCCACTCATCACCTACACACGTACTGTACCCTGCTCATGCCCACTCACCACCTACACACGTACCGTACCCTGTTCATGCTCACTCACCACCTATACACGTACCGTACCCTGTTTGTGCTCATTACCTACACACATACCGTACCCTGTTCGTGCTCACTCACTACCTACACACGTACCGTACCCTGTTCGTTCCCACTCACCACCTACACAGGTACCGTACCCTGCTCGTGCTCACTCACCACCTACACACGTACTGTACCCTGTTCGTGCTCATCACCTACACACGTACCGTACCCTGTTCGTGCTCACTCACTACCTACACACGTACCGTACCCTGCTCATGCCCACTCACCACCTACACATGTACCATACCCTGCTCGTGCCCACTCATCACCTACACACGTACCGTACCCTGCTCGTGCCCACTCAACACTCTTCCCCATGTCTCCTCCCCAATCTCCTGGCTGCCTTCATCCCTAAACAACAGTGTGCCCTCTACTTTCTTGATACTATTTTCTGGGACTATAGGAGACTGGTGTTTTCAATGGAGAAATGGGAAAATTGGGGACACTTTAAATGGAGAAGATACGAGGGAAGGTTAGACAGGAAGGGGGAGAAAAGAGAGGTAAACAATGCCCAGCTAGTGTAAACACCAGAGGGAATCATATTAGTCTAACAATCTAAGGACAAATTACACATACAGTATCTCTACATAAGTTCATGTGCTAAGCTGAAGTCTACGTAACAAGAAACAGTGCCAGCCAGAAGAAACTACCTTTGATCGTTGGTCAGGGTAGTCCAAGGGACTCCCAAAATTATACAGGCTATTGCCACAGCTCTTGATTGTCTCCCAGAACCTGAAGGTAAGACCCTATTTCTGAAGACAGGACATACTTTGGAGATCAGATTTAGAGCAATGGAGCTGGAAGTCACCAGGAAGCCATTCCCCCTGAAAGCCAGCTCTCGGAGCTTCGGAGAGCTCTACAAAAGCTACTGAGGGAGAACAGCAATCCAACACCAGCTTTAAGACCAAATATCGACATCAGTGTTCAGCACAGCACACTACATTGGTGTGTAGTGACACTTTTATCTTGGGGGAAATCAATGGCTAACGAATTGGACTTAAAGCCCACTCAATGGGATGGAACTTATGTGTGGTACTGTAAAGAAACAGCCAAATACACATGGCTGGAGAGGTCATAGATCTTAGAGAAATCTCAAAGCCTGTCACATCCCTAGGCTAATGTAACTTTTTTTTTTTTTTTTGGTATGTTTGAGACAGGGTCACTTGTCTCCTTGCAGACCCAGCTGGCCTGAACTTACTTTGTAGACCAGGCTGGCCTTGAACTCACAGAGATCTATCCACCTGCCTCTGTCTTCTGAGTGCTGGGATTAAAGGCATGGGCCACCATGCCTGGCTGTAACTTCTTACTAAATACAAAATAGGTATCCTTATATTTACAGACAAATATCCCAGACACCACTCAATAAAGAAGCTTCTTTTGCATCAGATGAAGACTATTAGAGACTACCACAACTGATCATACACAGAATTTCACAGACTTTGTGACTTTCCACAGCACATCTACAATGCAACCTCTATACCTAAGGCTCACGCAACATAGCAACATAGAACAAGAGGCCAAGAGGACACTAATTACCCTTTTTTTTTTTTTTTTTTTTTTTTTTTTTTTGGTCTTTTTGGGAGACAGGGTTTCCCTGTAGCCCCAGTTGTCCTGGAACTCACTATGTAGCCCAGGCTGGCCTTGAACTCATGGAGATCTGCCTGTCTCTGCCTTCCAAACACTAGGACTAAAGGTGTGCACCACCATGCCTGGCTACTAATTAACCTCTTATCTCTCATTAAGGAAGCTCCCTCATACAACAGGGGGCCAGGAACTCAAAAGGGCACAAATGGCCAAAGTGTGGTGATTAGGAGTCTGCAGAGTGTGGTCCATGGACAGGACTCCTATATTCAGCTTCACTCAACCAGGGCTCAGGGAGCATTTCTGAAGAGGGGATGGAAAGATTGTAAGAGACACAGAGGTGATGCAAGGCCGTATGGAAATAGAATCTACAAGCTCCTGGGACCTTGCTCACATGAATCTACAGCAGTGGTGTCAATGGGAACAAGACCCATGCAACCTTAACCAGAAAAAAACCTGGCCTGGAGCTAGGAGAACCAATCTTAACTGAAGAAATATTGGCTGCTGATTACTGTTGGGTGAAGAACTTGCCTTCTGAAAGCAATTGACTCTGGATAGGCTGACTAGAACTCAGAGGATGAACTGGCATTGAGGAATGGCCGGGGAGACTAATCTGGCACACTAGGCCTAACACAAATGGCAGAATGTATGAATTCCAGTGGGGGGCGATGTGGAAGGTGCCAATGGAGAAGGGGCTATAAAGGTGATTAAGACTGACTGAGGGGGCTGGAGAGATAGCCTAGCAGTTGGGAGCACCGACTGCTCTTGCAGAGGACCCGGGTTCGACCCCCAGCACCCACATGGCGGCTAAGAACCGTCTGTAACTCCAATTCCAGGAGAGCTCCAGTTCCAGGGGAATCCGAGACCCTCTTCTGACCTCCACAGCATTGCACGACACGGGTGCACAAATCTGCATGCAGACAGTACATTCATACACATACAAAAATAAATTAAAAAAAAAAAGACTGACTGAGATATTATGTATGAAATGCACAAAAATTCAGTAAAAGTTTATGCAAAAAAGATTTTACGGAAAACCTATTTATTTTGTAGAACATTGGACAGAAAATTATAAAAAAAATTTTTGTTTATAATACCAAGTGACTTTAAAAATTTTTAAATTTTATTTTTGTATGTGTATGAATGTACTGTCTGCATGTAGGTTTGTGCACCCGTGTCGTGCAATGCCATGGAGGTCAGAAGACAGTGTCGGATTCTCCTGGAACTGGAGTTCTCCTGGAATTGGAGTTACAGACGGTTCTTAGCTGCCATGTGGGTGCTGGGGATTGAACCTGGGTCCTCTGCAAGAGCAGTCGGTGCTCTTAACCACTAGGCTATCTCTCCAGTCCCCCAAGTGACTTTTTGTCACATATATAACATTTAAATAGTTTTTAATCATTATTTTAGCATATACATAATTTATTTTGTTGTAATGCTGCCCCATAACTATACAAAGAATGTAAACAACATATATATGTATATACAAAATAATTATGAAAAAGTATAAAAAATATCCTTTTTTAGATAAAAAGATATTTTATTTAATTCCCAGTTTATTAATATTTTTTTCTTTCTAATATCATGAATGGATGTTGAATTTTATCAAATGACTTTTCATAAATATTTAGATGGTAGTGATGGTAGTTTTTCTAGCTGGTTTTGGTGCTGCATGCCTTTAATCTCAGTACTCAGAAGGCAGAGGCAGGTAGATCTCTGTGAGTTCAAGGCCAGCCTGGTCTACATAGTGAGTTCTAGGCCAGCTGGGACTAAAGGGAGACCCTGTCAAAAAGAAAAAAAAAAAAGGTAGTTTCTCCTTTATTCTGTTTGAGTCACATCAGTTGGTCATTAAATGTTAAATCAGCTTAAGAAACAACAACAATAATTAAAAATAGACTTTGAATACCATCAGAACAAAACTACAGTGAGAAAGTTCTGCTGGTTATGATAAAGTCTCAGTCTTCATGGTCAAACCAGCAGACAATAGGCATAGGCGGAGGGAAGGTCTGTGGCTGGACACCCCTTGGAGAGGCCAGCAGCTCAGCATGCTTATGGCGTGTTCTTTCTTCCACCATTTCCTGCTCTCTGACTGCCCTTTTCCCTGAACAGTCAAACTCTTCTTTTGACCTGCCCCGGAAGCAGGTGAGACAGTGTGAATGCCCTCCTGCCCCGGAAGCAGGTGAGACAGTGCGAGTGCCCTCCTGCCCCGGAAGCAGGTGAGACATTGTGAGTGCCGTGAACATTTGTCACCTTAGCTTGAAAATCAATCTGGGGGTTTCATTGTCATGTATGGGAACAGGTACCCCTCAGGATCAAAACATAGTGAGCATTTCTAGCTTTACCTGAAGGGCAAAATTTGGTTCCTGAATTTTCCATGTTTATAATAAACACAATTGACCTATTTGTCTTACCAACAAGGAGGACTAGTGAATAAAATCATGAGAAATAACATAAAATGGCTTTGGGTGGGTAGGCAAGATGGCTCTGCAAGTGAATACACTTTTGCCAAGCCTGATGACCTGAATTCCTGGGACCTACATGATGGAAGGAGAAAACTGACTTCTGCAAGTTTTCCTTTGACCTCCATATGTGAGCCATGGTACATGTGCCACCACCACAAATAATAAAACAAATATATTAATAAACATGTCTTTGGCCTAAATACTTATTTTTTTTTTTGTATTTTCAAGACAGGGTCCCAGCTGGCCTGGAGCTCACTCTGTAGACCAGGCTGGCCTTTGAATTCACAGAGATCTGCCTGCCTCTGCCTCCTGAGTGCTAGGATTAAAGGCATGTGCCACCATGCCCCGCCTGGCCTAAATACTTTGTTAGGGTAAAAGATTATTGCAAACTGTTCAAAAAATTGCTATGAGCTGGCTAGAGAAGGATAGTTAGAAATAGTGGAAACCCAAATATCGAAAATTAATGAGATTTTTCTATTTCAGTAGTGTATGTATATATATATATGTGTTTATGTATATATGCATAGGTATTCATGTATGTATGTATATATATTATATATCCATACACAGTTTGGAAGCCATGATTTGTAAAAAGTAGCTGAGTATTGTGACTTACACTGGCAATCCCAACAATCAGAAGGCTGAGGGAAGAGAACTGTTATGAATTGTTATGAGTTCGAGGCCAACCTGGACTTCAGAGTGAGACTTAGTCTCAGAGAAACAGTATCATCCTCCTGCTTCAGCCTCTTCAGTGCTATTCTGTGTGTTTTTCCTCTGGGGTAGCACATTTTCTTGGTCTTTTTGAGATAGGGTCTCCCTTTAATCCCAGCTGGCCTGGAGCTCAATATGTAGATCAGGGTGGCCTTGAATTTACAGAGATCTGCCTGCCTCTGGCTCTTGAGTGGTGGGATTAAAGATGCGTGCCACCATACCTGTTAGTAGCACTTATGTTAAAGGAGTAAAACAGATTTCCTTGAATAGGCCTCATCCTCCATTCCTAGAGAATTTCCCCTGCCAGACTGACTTTGAACTGAGCGTCAATTTCTTCCAGCCTTCAGACTTGACACTTTCTCTTTCAAGGTCTCCAGCCTGCATTTGCAGGCCTTCATACTTGAAACTTTCTCTTTCAAGGTCTCCAGCCTGCATCTTCCAGCCTTCAGACTTGACACTGGCTCTTCCAGGGTCTCCAGCCTGCATCTGCCAGCCTTCAGCTTTGGACTCAAAAAGTACCAACTTTCCTGGATCATCAGCTTGCTGACTCACCCTGCAGGTCCTGGGATTTTTTTTTTTTTTTTAGGTCCTGGGATTTGTCAGCCTCTGTAACCAGGTAAGCTGACCTTATACCATAAATCTCTTTGTATACATACTTGAATGTTTATACACACGCAAATCACTTTGTTTGGGTCATTTATTTGAGGTTATATATTTTGATTTGAGATTATACACCCTACTGATTCTGTTTTTGACTAACACACTCAGTGAATATTGATTGAATGATGTGTAGATCCATAGCACTGGGCTCCAAGCCAGAGAGTGACTAAGGCCGTTTAGTTTCCCCGTCCTGATAGAGTTTGTATTTAGACTAGAGGGAGGGGCTTAGATATATCATTGCAAATAATTAACAAAAATTAGAATAAACACCATAACAAAAATATATGAAGTAGCTGGGGGCAGTGATGTGGTTCTCTCTAGTCCCAGGTAAACAAGAGGCTGGGGTAGGAAGATCTTTTGAGCCCAGCAGTGGAAACTAGTTTGGGCAGCATAAGGAGACCTTGCCCTTTGTTTTTTTTTTTGGTGTTTTTGAGACAGGGTCTCCCTGTAGCCCTGGCTGGCCTGGAACTTGCTCTGTAGACCAGGCCGGCTTTGAACTCACAGAGATCCACCTGCCTCTGCCTCTGCCTCTTGAGTGCTGGAATTAAAGGTATGTGCCACCATGCCCGACGTGGAGACCTTGTTTTAAAATAAATAAGCGAAGGAGAATACAAGAAGTCCAAGCACACAAGACAGTGACCCTCACATAGTTTGAGCCTGCAGTAGCAGGGAGCTGTGTATGCTGAGGCCTGAGGGGTGAAAGGAAAAAGATGTGTGGGTACCTGGGAAGCACCCTGATCAGAGACAGTGGCTTGGTGCTGAGCAGGGACAGGGCATTGATGTTCTAGAATAGAAAGAAGACAGTTGTGGGACTAGGACGAGACCAAGTTAGGCTAACTCGTTGTTCACTATTCCCTTCTTGTTTACTGAGAGAGTGTGTGTAGAATTACGTTAATGCTTTAAGTGCTTGGCAGAATTTCTCCAGTGATTCTCAGGTGTTTTAAAATGAGTTCAGTGGGGCTGGAGAGATAGCCTAGCGGTTAAGAGTACCGACTGCTCTTGCAGAGGACCCGGGTTCGATCCCCAGCACCCATATGGCGGCTGAGAACCGTCTGTAACTCCAATTCCAGGAGAACTCCAGTTCCAGGGAAATCTGACACCCTCTTCTGACCTCCGCGGCGTTGCACGGCACGGGTGCACAAACCTACATGCAGACAGTACATTCACACACATTCAAAAATAAATTAAAAAAAAAAATGAGTTCAGTTTCCTTAACACTTACAGGAATATCAGTGCATCCATTATTGGATGAGTTGTGGTAGTTTGTGCTGTTTTTACTTTATTTGTGTGGGTGGGAAAATAACTTAATTTTGTTTGGGGGTGTGGGTAGGCATCCAGTCTCAGAGTGTCAGAATTGCTTTGTTGACCTTGAGGGCCTTTAAGTGCACTTTTGCTCATGGGTCTGCAGTCACACACAGGTATCATAGCATGGATCTGTGCACTCCTGAAGCAACAAGTGCAGGGTCATGTTCTGGCATTAGCAGAGATAGTTCCAGCCAATGGAACTCACCTTGTCACTATTCCAGTCGAGATCTACCCTTGGGTGGAGACATTACCAATGAAGCGTGATTTTCTCAATGTGAGTTGTTCTTGTGGGGGACTCTGGGTATCTTGAAGATGTTCTTGTAGTAACTTGTGAGTTTCTTTTTGCCAGTTTCTCCCAGTAGGGCACTCTTGTTTTGAAAGATGGTAGGCTGCTCATGGTAGGCTGTTCACCGTCTTCCTAGCTGCATGAAAAGAATATGTTTTGTTTTTTTTGAGACAAGATAGCTAGAATAGGCTGGCCTCAAACTAGTGATCCTTCTGTCTCAGCCTCCTGAGTGCTGGGATTGTAGTTTACCAGCATTCCCTGCTAATTTGTACCTGGGCAGGTGAGCCTGGCCTGTACAGGAAAAGTTGTTGAGCAGGTGGGGGAAGCAACAAGTAAGCAGCATTTATTTGTCTGTGGTCTGTGCTTCAGTTCCTGCCTCCAGGCTGGTGAGTTCCTGCTTTGACTTCCGTCAGTGATGGACTTTGATGTGGAAGTATAATCCAAAGAAACACCTTCCTCTTCAAGTTTTTTTTTTTTTTTTGACAGGGTCTCCCTTTAGCCCCTTTAGGCCTGGAGCTCGCTATGTAGACATGGCTGGCCTTGAACTCACAGAGATCTGCCTGCCTCTTCCTCCAGAGTGCTGGGATTAAAGGCGTGGGCCATCAAACCTGGCCTAAGATGGTTTTTAGCTGCCATGTGGGTGCTGGGAATTGAACCCCGGTCCTATGCGATAACAGTCAGTGCTCTTAACACTGAGCCATCTCTCCAGCTCCTCAAGTTGTTTTTGGTCAGTGTTTGACCACAGCAACAGAAATCTTAACAAGAACAGAAAAAAAAAAAAAAAAAAAAAGAAATCTAACTAGAACAGTAGTGTGAAAATCCACAGGTCCCTGTTGCTCTGTAAGGTTTTTTTTGGTTCTCTTTTCTTTCTGTTGTTCAGATTGGGTGATTTTAACTTTTCTGTCTTCCTCCCTCCCATTGGACCTAGGCTCTTGCACATTCTAGGCAAGTGTTCTTCGAAGCCACATCCCCAGTGAATGTTCTCTCTCTCCTCCCTCTTTCCCCTCCCCCCCTTCTTGTTGCCCTTCTTCTTCCCCCTCCCCCCTTCTCCCTTTATCTCATCTCTCTCCAAGGCTGCACTGGCTGACTTTGAATTCCCTCTGTAGTCTAGGTTGGCCCTTGGACATTTGATCCTTTTACTTTAGTCACCTAAGAAGTTGAGCCTGCACCACCAGGTCCTGCTCGCTCAATTTTTAATCTTCAAGTCACTGTTATTTTTGTCACCTCCATTTTGTTTTGTCACCTCCATTTTGTTCTTCATTTAGTGAGGTGTTTGTTTGTTTTTAGTTCCAGCTGGCCTGGAACTTACTTTATAGATTAGGCTGATCTTGATCTCACAGAAATCTGACTGCCTCTGTCTCCTCTGAGTGCTGGGATTAAAGGTGTGTGCCAAAACACGTGACCTGAGACACTGAATATTTTTTTTCCACCAATGTTTTATTGAAGCTCTGTGCATTTCATACAAAATTACATTACAAATCAAATCTAGACCCTTGCCCCCCATCCCCCCCCAACCAGAGCTCATGCATTCTGCCAAACATGTTTTTCATCTTTTTCTCAGTCTCAAAATTCTTGACGCAGAAGTTTACTGTTCTGAACAGAAGTTCACTGTTTCAGTCAATTCTTTGACACTGGATATTTTTAGAGAAAAAAAAAATTTTTTTTTTAATTTTTTTTTATTAATTTTATTTATTTCTTGTATGTGTATGAATGTACTGTCTGCATGCAAGTCTCTGCACCCGTGTCGTGCAACGCCACGGAGGTCAGAAGAGGGTCTCGGATTCCCCTGGAACTGGAGTTCTCCTGGAATTGGAGTTTTAGACGGTTCTCGGCCGCCATGTGGGTGCTGGGGATCGAACCCGGGTCCTCTGTAAGAACGGTCGGCGCTCTTAACCGCTAGGCCATCTCTCCAGCCCCTGAAAAAAAATTTTTTTTTGAGACAGGGTCACCCTTTAGCCCCAGCTGGCCTGGAACTCACTATGTAGACCAGGCTGGCCTTGAATTCACAGATATTCACCTGCCTCTGCCTCCTGAGTGCTGGGATTAAAAGCAACTGCCACCACTCCGGCTTAAAGAAAATTTTTGTTATATTTATTTATTTTCTGTGTGTGTGGAGGGCATGCAAGTACACACCTGTTGAAGTCAGAGGTCTACTTTCAGGAGTCAGTTGTCTCCTTCCATCATGTGGATCCCAGGGATCTAACTTAGATTAGATTGTCAGGTTTGGTGACAGGTGCTTTACCTGCTGAGTTATCTCACCACTCTGAGACACTGGGTCTTACTTAAGTCTTTTGTTTTACCACTCCAACCAGGAGTCACCTTGACGTCACTGCTGGGTGGGGTATAAAGCCTTCCTCCCCACTCATCCTGCACTGACACCTGAGGGGAGGGGAGGTTCTTCACATGTGTGGGGGCCTGATGGAGATTCTGTTCTTCACACATGTGGGAGCCTGATGGACATTCTGTTCTTCACACATGTGGGGGCCTGATGGACATTCTGTTCTTCACACGTGTGGGGGCCTGATGGACATTCTGTTCTTCACACGTGTGGGGGCCTGATGGAGATTCTGTTCTTCACTTGTGGGGGCCTGATGGAGATTCTGTTCTTCACACGTGTGGGGGCCTGATGGAGATTCTGTTCTTCACCCGTGGGGGCCTGATGGAGATTCTGTTCTTCACACGTGTTGGGGCCTGATGGAGATTCTGTTCTTCACCCGTGGGGGCCTGATGGAGATTCTGTTCCCCATGTTGCTTATCCTGTTGTCAGTGGGGTTGGAAGTGGCTTTTTAACTTTTTTTTTTTAGCTTTTTTTTATTGATGCTTTGTGCATTTCATACATCATTTTCCAATTCAGTTCAGGTATATCTCCCCTTCCCTTCCCCCCCACCCCCACCCCAACCGAGATCATGCATTCTGCCATGACTGTCCTGCATATCTCTCTGTTTTTTTTTTTTCCATTTTTTAGCTATAAGTGATAATCCATGAGTACAAGCATCCTTCATGTATAACCAATTTGCAGGCTGTTATGCCCAAACACCCACAGCCCCACCTTCCAGTGGGGGGTGAGGGGTTGTATGTTCAATCAGGTTAATCAAATGAGGGTCCAGACTACATTGCTGTAGTTTCACCCTTCACCCCAATCGCAGCCCTTGCATTCTACCACGCCCCCTCTTCCGCAGATTATTCCCTGGACTTAGAAAAGGGGCACAAGTGGATGAGAAGCAGAACAGTCCACTCTCTCTGGAGCTGTTGTCTTGGATTCTGGTCAATTCTGGCTGTTTCCTTTCATGGGCTGACAGTCTGTCCAGGAATAACCTTTCGATCCTACTAATGAAGCACAAGCAATTAGATATATAGGTATTTAAGCAGCATTAATAGTTATGGTAGGTTACTTTGTTATAGACATATATGTTTAGATGAGATGTTGATCCACGAACTACATTTTTTCCTGTTAAATATGACGGGGTCTTACTGTGGCTTATGATATCTCCTAACCTGTAGAGAATGTAAGCTTGTGGCATCAGCCATGGGTCATTCCTCCAAGGAGAGAGCCAATAGCCAATTAGATTTGGGATATACAGGCATATGGCTGCCTCTGCTGCACATTATTTCCAGGCAGGTGAGGTGTAGCTGGTGCTGACGGTGGAGTCTTGCTTGACTCAAGGAGACCCGTATTTGCTTTGTTGGTTTAGTGGCCCTTGGTAACACTCTCTGGTATTCCAGGGGCCATCTGTACACTTGCATGTGTGGTCTCAATGCATCTTTCCCATGTTAACGTCAGGTCTTCAGCAGCAGGGCCTTATCGCCTCTCTTCTTGCAGGTATCCCAGTTTAGAGGCAAGGAGCCTTTACCTTTTGTGGGGCCTTAGATCCCCTGGCCAACATCTCCCTGGTGGAATAATCTATTACTGATGTCAGAGCTCCTGTATTGATATATTTTGCTTAAGCGCATAGTTTAAGGACTTTAGTATTATATTTGGTTCTGAACAGAGAGTAATCCTTTTCATAGTTCTATGTCTATTAGTCAATTAAAGAAGGCAGTTTTACCAGTTTTATAAGAGATTACCTCTATAATAGTTGTCTCCGGCTTTTTAACTTTTTAAAAAATTTTTTCTAGTCTTTTTTAGGCAGGGTCTCCCTATAGCCCCGGCTGGCCTGGAACTTACTATGTAGACCAGGCTGGCCTTGAGCTCACAGAGATCTGCCTGCTTCTGTCTCCAGAGTGCTGGGATTAAAGGCATGGGCCACCATGCCTGGCTAATTATAGAAAACTTTTAACACATTCCTACCATTATTCCTCAGCACATAAGTATCAAATTAATGGCTCTTTGGATTGTATTATGTTAGAGCACTTGATTAAAAAAATTGCTTAGTAATTGTTCTTTGGGGGCTGGAGTGATGGCTCAGTGCTTCAGAGCACCGGCTATTCTTGTTCCCACTCCATACATGGCGGCTAACAACTGCCCATAACTAGTTCCAGGGGATCTGATGCCTTCTGACCTCTGTGGGCTTTTCATGACATGGATGCACTTACATACATGCAGACAATATACTCATACAAATAAAAGAAAAATAAGGGGCTGGAGAGATAGCCTAGCGGTTAAGAGCACTGACTGCTCTTGTAGAGGACCCAGGTTCGATCCCCAGCACCCACATGGCGGCTGAGAACCATCTGTAACTCCAGTTCCAGGAGAACTCCAGTTCTAGGGGAATCCGAGACCCTCTTCTGACCTCCGCGGCATTGCACGACACGGGTACACAAACCTACATGCAGACAGTACACTCATACACATAAAAATAAAAAAAAAGAAAAAAAAAGAAAAAAAAGAAAAATAAATAAAATATTAAAAAACTGCTGTTTGATGGGGCTGGACTTAGTTATACATGCCTTTAGACCCAGAAAATGGGAGGCAGAGGCAGGTGAATCTCTGTGAGTTCAAGACCAGCCTATTCTACATAGGGAGTTCTAGGCTAGCTGGGGCTATGTGGAGATCCTGTCTCAAAAAAAAAAAAAAATGCTGTTTGAAGCAATGATTTGAGTTTCCAACAATTTCTGCAATGGCCCTAACCATACTTCTGCCATTTTGTAGTATGCATTTATATGAAAGTATGTTCACAGCTGATCGTGGTGGCGCATGTTTCTAATCCCAGCACTGGGGAGGCAGAGGCAGGTGGATCTTTGTAAGTTCAAGGCCAGCCTGGTCTACATAGCAAGTTCCAGGACAGTCAGGGCTATAGGGAGACCCTGTCTCGAAAAGACAAAAAAAAAAAAAAGTGTGCCCTCAGCATGGTTAGCTATAAAATCAAAGTATCTATTAATTCTAAAAAATGTTAAGCTTTGTTCTCTGAAATATCAAATAGTCCTCTAAGGTTTAAATTATTATCAGCTAGGCATGGTAGCACACACCTTTAATCCTTAGGAGGTAGAGGCAGGCAGAGCTCTGTGAGTTCAAGGCCAGCCTGGTCTATATAGGGAGTTCCAGGCTGGTCATTGTTGCATATCTCAAAAAACAACAAGAAAGCAAACAAAAACCATTATGTAAAAAGAACACATCCATCTTGTATTTAAATTTGCTTTAATCTTTAATATATGATAACAGTATGTGTATACCAAAGAATTGTTTTAAAATACATTTCTTTATGATTTGTTACCAGTAAATTTTTTTTTTTGGTCTTTTTGAGACAGGGTCTCCCTGCAGCCCCAGCTGTCCTGGAACTCTCTATGTAGACCAGGCTGGCCTTGAACTCACAGAGATTTACCTCCCTTTGCCTTCTGAGTGCTGGGATTAAAGGTGTGTGCCACCATGCCCAGCCAAATGTTTGATTTCTATACCTATTTTATTTTTATTTTTTATTATTATTTTTAATGTGTATGAGTGTACTGTCTGCATGTAGGTAGGTGCACCCTGTCCTGCAATGCTGTGGAGGTCAGAAGAGGGTGTCAGATTCCTCTGGAACTAGAGTTAAAGACGGTTCTTAGCCTCCATGTGGGTGCTGGGAATCAAACCTGGGTCCTCTGCAAGAGCAGTCAGTGCTCTTAACTGCTGAGCCATCTCTCTAGCCTGTCTATACCTATTTTATATACTTGGGAACCCAAGTTCATGTAAAAATTTCTTTGGTGAAAAGTGGTTGTAAGTAGAAAAGTTTAAGAAGCTTTGGTGTGTGTGTGTGTGTGTGTGTGTTTGTGTTTGTATGTGTGTGTAATGTATGTATCAACTGAAATTGGCAGGAGAAATAGGAAAATAGTCTTCACTATCTTTCTTGGAGCTGAATTCTGAAATGTATATGTAGCATGTTTACTTAGAAATTGTTTTAGTCCTGGGCCAAAAAAAATTTGGTTATAAATGAAACTTCCATCCTTCAAAATTTAGGTTGAGTTTGGGTTCTACGAGCTATTGGGAGCCACTATTTCTTTTTTTTTTGTCTTTTTGAGACAGGTTCTCCTTGTAGCCCCAGCTGTCCTGGAATTTGCTCTGTAGACCAGGCTGGCCTTGAACTCACAAAGATCTACCTGCCTCTGCCTCCCAAGTGCTAGGATTAAAGGTGTGCGCCACCACACCCGGCTTGGGAGCCACTATTTCTTAAAGTACACTTTTTAAAAAAAATTTTATTTATTTTTGTATGTTTATGAGTGTACTGTCTGCATGCAGGTTTGTGCACCTGTATCGTGCAATGCCGAGGCGGTCAGAAGAGGGTGTCAGATTCCCCTGGAACTGGAGTTCTCCTGGAATTGGAGTTACAGACGGTTCTCAGCCGCCATGTGGGTGCTGGGGATCGAACCCGGGTCCTCTGCAAGAGCAGTCGGTACTCTTAACTGCTAGGCTATCTCTCCCTACAGTACACTTCTGTCCTGTCCTGGATTTTTGAGAGAAGCCTGTGTCTTAAGTAAAAAAATATTTCACAGACAAAAATGTGATTTTAAAATATAAATCAGTGTATAAGAATGAGAAAAATATACCAGAGCTCAGTCCATCTCAACAAATCTCTTTTTTCACTTTTGAAGATGCAGTTACTTTTTCTTCTATTCTTTCTGTACTTTATTTTTAGTGCTGAGGATCGAGCCTAGGCTGTCTGGTGAAATTCTATCTGAAATGAGGTGATTCTCTCTGGTAATGGACGAGAGAGACACCAGAGTCAACCCATGGACAACTGTATTAGTTCCTTTTGTTGTTATGGTAAATATCATGACCAAAGGCAACATAAGGTGGTAGTTTATTTTGACTTAAGGTGTCCATAATGTCAGGGAAGCAGGAGCTAAGAGATCACATCTCATCCATACATAGGAATCAGAGAACTTGAACTAGAAGTGGGGTGAGGCTATAAACTGGAAGTGGGATGAGGATAATAGAGATTAAAGAGGTTAAGTAAATTGGGGCTGGAGAGATGGCTCAGTGGTTAAGAGCACCAACTGCTCTTGCAGAGGACCTGGGTTTGATTCCCAGCACCCACATGGTGGCTGAGAACCATCTTTAACTCCAGTTCCAGGGGAATCCGACACCCTCTTCTGATCTCCTCGGCATTGCACAACACAGGTGCACCAACCTACATGCAGACAGTACATTCATACACATAAAAATAAATAAAATAAAAAAAAAATAGAACAACTTTATTTGAATTTAAATTTCACAAAATTTATAATGAAAAACTCTGTGTGCATGTATATATATCATATATACCCAAGTAACTTCAAGTTATTAGTTCTCCAAAAACTAAACATAGCACATTTTAAAACTGCAGTTTAGGGCACACACCTTTAATCCCAGCACGCAGGAGGCAGAGGCAGGTGGATCTCTGTGAGTTCAAGGCCAGCCTGGTCTACAGAGTGAGTTCCAGGCCAGTTGGGGCTATAGGGAGACCCTGTCTCAAAACAAAAACAAAAACAAAAACCAACAAAAAAACAAAAAACAAAAAACAAACCCAAAAAACTGAAGTTTAAATTATGATATAATTGGGGCTGGAGAGATGGCCTAGCGGTTAAGAGCACCGACTGCTCTTACAGAGGACCCGGGTTCGATCCCCAGCACACACCCACATGGCGGCCAAGAACCGTCTGAAACTCCAATTTTAGGAGAACTCCAGTTCCAGTGGAGTCTGACGCCCTCTTCTGACCTCCGCGGCATTGCACGACACGGGTGCACAAACCTGCATGCAGACAGTACATTCATACACATACAGAAATAAATAAAATTAAAATAAAATTTAAAAAATTACAATATAATTAAAACTAGTCTCTCTCAATCACTGAAGCCGTATTTCAAGTGCTCATTAGTTAGTCATGAGTGAGCTCTCTGGAATATCCTGTTATTCTGCCTGAATTCTACTTTCTGTGGACGGCTGAATCTCAGGGGGGGATGAAGTTATGTCACAGCTAGAGAGGGAGAACATGTGTGTATGAGAGGAGGGTCAGCCAGTGGTCAAGAGAAAAGGCCTTCCTCTTGGCCGTCGTTGACATTACAGTGAGTTCTTCAGTCATAGGTAGCCGGGGAAGGAACCTATAGGGACTTTTTTCCATTTCTGAGAATGTATTTCATGTGTTTCCTGATAAACCTGGCTTTTCAGAGGGCCGGGTCTTGAACTATGAAGGATTAAAGCCAAATCAGCTATAAGCCCCTAGGGGGAGAGCTCACCAGCATGCCCTTGAGTTAGGTCACTAGCTCTGCCTCTACAATGGTTAGTCACTCTGTCAGAGGTCCAAGGTCAAAGCTGGATCATCCATTTTCAACTCTGGAGTTAAAAAGATCTTGGACCAGGTGTGGTGGCACATGCCTCTCATCCCAGTACTCTGGAGGCAGAGGCATATGAATTTCTGGGAGTTCGAGGCCACCCTGGTCTATATAGTGAGTTCCAGGCCAGCTGGAGCTACATAAGAAGACCCTGTCTCAACAAATATTATATATATAATAAAATTCAAAGATCTCAGGTTTATTTTTGTGGTGTTGCCCATGGAGGTTGCTGTGGTTTGCAGTATGTTCTGAGCAGTAGAAATTATATTCTGGTTTTAAGTGGAAGTTCCTGGCTTTTTAAACTCATATCCATTGCACAATTTAATAAACCCTCTCAGCGGATGAAAAAATGTATTTTTTGTTATGTCCGTAAGCAATTATAAAGTGGTTTTAGGTTTGAAAAGTCAGCTTAAGGGCCAGGGTTAGCTCAGTGGTAGAAAATTTGCTTAGTGTGCAAAAGCCCTGGGTTCCATCTCCAGTAACACACACACACACACACACACACACACACATACACAATCAACTTATGAAAGGTACAGAATTAATTTGAAGACTATATTGAAATATGTTTTGATACTGTGATGTTTAGTCTTAATTTTTAACTTGCTACAATCTAGAATCACTTCGGAACCTGGGATGGGGTTGTCTTGACTACATTAATTGCGGTGGGAAGGTCTGCCCACCATAGGAGCACCATACTCTGGTTTGGGTTCTGGACTGTAAGAGTAGAGAAAGTGAGCTGAGTACTAAGCATGGCATGTTTATTTCTCTCTGCTGCTGACTGTGGATGTGCCTAGCTACTTCAAGTTCCTCCCTTGATTTCCCTGAAATGATGATCTGAAACCTGGAGTTGTAAGCCAAATAAATCCTTTCTTCCTAAAATTGACTTTGTCAGGACATTTTAGCATAGCAATTGGAAATGAAACTAGAACAGAAATGGTCTGTAATGATATTTTGTATGTATATTCATATGTGCATGCTTGTGTGCATGTGTATACATGCATATAGAGGCTGGAGGTCAACCTTGGATGTCGCTCCTTTGGAGTCTTGCATTCCCCCCCCCCCCATAGCCATATAGATGAAGCATGTTTGTTTTTTTTTTTTTTTTTTTTTTTATTATCTTATTTTTGTATGTGTTGAATGTATGTGTGTGTATGCAGGTCTGTGCACCCGTGTCGTGCAATGCCGCGGAGGTCAGAAGAGGGTCTCGGATTCCCCTGGAACTGGAGTTCTCCTGGAATTGGAGTTACAGACGGTTCTTAGCCGCCATGTGGGTGCTGGGGATCGAACCCGGGTCCTCTGCAAGAGCGTCGGTGCTCTTAACCGCTAGGCTATCTCTCCAGCCCCAGCATGTTTGTTTTTGAGGCAGAGTCTCTCACTGGGACCTGACTCTCATCAAATAGCCTAGGCTGGCTGGGCATTAAGCCCCAGTGTCTCCGACTCCCCAGCACTGGGATTACAAGAACACATGGCCAAACCTGGCTTTTTATTCGGATTCTGGGGATTAAACTCATGTTCTCTTGCTTGTAAGGTGTTTTAGTTTGCCTTCAGTCACTGTGATGGAACACTCTTACCAATATCCACTTGGGGAGGAAAGGGCTTATTTGACTCCCGGGTTACACAGTTCATCACTGAGGGAGCCCAAGGTAGAAGTTAAAGCAGGAACCTGGAGGCAGGAGCTGAAGCACAGGTCATGGAGGAACACTGCTTACTGGCTTGCTCCCTTGGCCCATGCTCAGGCTGCTTTCCTATGAAGCACAGAACAACCTGCTCAGGAGTGGCACTGCCCACCCTCCCACATCACTCAGCAATCAAGAAAACGCCCCACAGACTTGGCCACAGGCCAGTGGAATGGAGCCAATTCCCCAGTTGAGGCTCCCTCAGCCCAGGTGTGTCAAGTTGACACTAAAGCTATCCAGCACACAACACAAGCACGTTATGGACAGAGGCGTTCCCCAGCCCTGCAATAATAGTTATGATGAACACAAAGGAAAATTTTCTTTTCCCTCCTTACCAAATGATGTGTGCTATTTGATTTATTGTAAGTGAATTTTAGAAAATGACATTACTTGACAAATAATTATAAAATAACATCACATTAATTTGCTTAAAATGTAGATTGAGAATTGGCTAAGGGCCACAGCACCTACTGTAACGGCACTCACAAGCCAATGGTTGGGATTCTTGTATTTTCTCTCTCTCTGTGTGTGTGTGTGCGTGTGTTTAACAAATTAAGTCACCATTTTGTTTTGAATATTTTGTGTATTATGTGTATTTTGTTTCTCTAAGATGAGATAAAACAAGAGGACTAAGCTCTTGTTGCTTTAAGGTAAACACGTGGTCATTTGCACAGAGGTTAAGAGAACAGGAGGTTGAGCCAGGTTGTTGGGGTTTGAACGAGACTGTGCTACTTTCCCAGGGTGTGGCATGGGGAGAGTACTCAAATTCTCTCTATTTTGCTTATGTTGTCTAAAAAACTGAAGGTTTTTTTTTTGTTTTTGAGACAGGATATCCCTGTAGCCCCAGCTGTCCTGGAACTCTCTCTGTAGACAGGCTGGCCTTGAACTCACAGAGATCCACCTGCCTCTGCCTCCTAAGTGTGGGGATTAAAGGCGTGCACCACCATGCCCTGCTGAAGGTTTAAAAAAACAAAAACAAAAACAAAAACAACCCTGACATTAACTAGAGAAGCTGAGGTAGAAGGATTAGGAGCTTGAGGCTAGCCTGGGCTATATAATGAGACTGTCTCACACTTATAAAAAATGTTAATAATAGTTTCTACCTCCTGCAGCTGTTGTAAGGATTAACTAGTACATACACAGAGGGAACTACAACACCCCAAAAGCTCAGTGAATGTCGCAGTAGTTTACTTCCGCATGGGTGCTCCATGCTGAGCGGATCAGTCCTCACGCCCCGTGCTCTTTCTGTGTAAGCTCGTGTTACCCTCGAGCACTTATCCCTAAAGACCCATGATTCAACTTTCTCTCCTTACTTCCCATCTAAGTGCCCACCAAGAATGGTCTCTCTTGGCTCTGATTTATAAGTCGTTTCCTCTTTTTCTTCTCTGGGATTATCACTTCTTAAGTAGTCTTCCTACGTCATTTCCTGTCTCTCTCAGTTACTTTTCGTACAAGCACAGCACTCAACCTTGCCTGAAGTCTGAGCGAACGCTTTCCTGTCTCTCCATTGGCCTTAAGCTCTTGGCAATCCACAAAGTTCATGCTTGAATTTCCAAATTGAGTAAAAAAAATTGTCAAAAAAAAATCTCATAACGGGGGCCAGATGTGGTGGCGCACATCTTTAATCCCAGCACCCAGGAGGCAGAGGCAGGTGGAGCTCTATGAGTTCAAGGCCAGCCTGGTCTATAAAGTGAGTTCTACTGGAGCTACAGGGAGACCCTGTTCAAAAAAGACAACAAACAACGACAACAACAACAACAAAGGCAGGTGTGGTGGTACACGCCTTTAATCTCAGAAGACAAAAAAATAAAAAAACCAACAAAAAACATAAATAAAAACAAACAAGCCGGGCGTGGTGGCACACGCCTTTAATCCTAGCACTTGGGAGGCAGAGTCAGGCAGATCTTTGTGAGTTCAAGGCCAGCCTGGCTACAGAGTGAGTTCCAGGACAGCTGGGGCTACAGGGAGACCCTGTCTCAAAAAGACAAAAAAATAAATAAATAAAAACAAGCAAAAAAATCTCTTAATGTTTTAAGTGAGTTTACAATTTTGTGTTTTGTCACATTCATGGCCCTTCACAGGCTGTGGGTTGGACATGCTTGGTAAGAGATAAATTCCAGTTTCTTAGCACAGAGTGAATATAAGGTCCTGTGAGATCTGTTTCTCCTCAATTATTCATTAAACACTTGATGAGCATTTGCTAGAGTTTTGCTACCTCTGCCTGGTGTTTTGGTTTGTTTGTTTTTTCCTTTGGTGGGTTTGAGCCTGGGGCTTTGCAGCTGCTGGGTTAGCACTTTACCACTGAGTTATATCCCCAGCCCTGCCTGCTATTTCTGTTTATTTATTTATTTAGACAAAGTCTTGCTATGTAGTCTAGGCTGGCCTTATATTTACCATGTATCCCAGGTTAGCTTGTAATTTGTGATCCTTCTGCTTTAGCTGCCAGAGTATTGGATATTGAGATTATAGATACGTCTCCCCATGGTTTCTGGGTTTTTTTTTTTTTGTTTTTTTTTTTAACAAATTCTTATTGAATTTCTAGCCTTGTCTCTCACAAGTTATTCTCTGCTTGGAATGCCTTTTCTGAGCCAGATCTTGAGGATTATATATCTATTTGCTCTTCACTCAGTTCTCTGTCTACATTACTATAGATTGTGATGTAGGACGGCCAAGCAGCTGTCCTACGTCATGCATGGGATGTAGCAGAGCCTCTCAGCCAAGCGTGGTGCTCCCTGATACTGTAATCCTGTCCACACAGCCAGCATGGTGCTGTCCACAGCAGCCAATGCAACTTGCAGAAGATTTTACTACTTTTTCCCCTTTGTTTGCTTGTTTTATTTTTTGAGATAGGGTCTCATGGGCTCACAAATCCTAAACTGGTCTGGCACTCATATAATCCAAGCTAGCTTTGAATTTAAAGTAATTGTGTCTCAGACTCCTAAGTGCTGGAGTTAGAGACACACCACACATTCGTCTTCTTTTTAAAAAATCTCTCTCTCTGGGGCCTGGAGAGATGGCCTAGCGGTTAAGAGCGCCGACAGAGGACCCGGGTTCGATCCCCAGCACCCACATGGCGGCCGAGAACCATCTTTAGCTCCAGTTCCAAGAGAACTCCAGTTCCAGGGGAGTCCAACACCCTCTTCTGACCTCCATGGCATTGCACGACACGGGTGCACAAACTTGCATGCAGACAATACATTCATACCCATACAGAAATAAAATTAAAAAAATTTTTTTAAATCTCTCTCTGTCTCTCTCTCTCTCTCTCCCTCTCTCATCTCTATCTCTGTCTCTGTGCTTGTTTTAAATTTGGGACAAGGTTTTATTAAGTTCCCCAGACTGGTCTTGGATTTGCTCTGTAGCCTGGGTAGGACTTTTATTCTCCTCTCTTAGCTCTGGAGTAGCTGGAATTAAAGGCCCAAGTCCCTAGGTCCTGTGTTTTTTACTGGTTCTTTTTTGAGACAGGGTCTCCCTGTAGCCGCAACTGGCCTTGTATGTAGACTAGGCTGGCCTTGAATTGACAGAGATCTGCCTGCCTCTGCCTCTGAGTGCTGGGATTAAAAGCATGCACCACCACACCTGATCCGTTCTTAAGAAAAACGTTACTTTATACATTTAATTGTGAGCTATAATCGTGTGTGGAAGTTAGAGGACAGTTTGGGGGAATTGGATCTCTCTTTCCAGCAGATGGGTCCTGGGGTTTGAACTCAGAGCATCAGGCTTAGTGACAAGCACCTTCACCTGCTGAGCCATCCTGCTGGCCCTCACTCTTTCATAAAAAAAAAAATTATTAAGCCGGGCGTGGTAGTGCACACCTTTAATCCTAGCACTTGGGAGGCAGAAGCAGGTGGATCTTTGTGAGTTCAAGGCCAGCCTGGTCTACAGAGTGAGTTCCAGTACAGCTGGGGCTACAGGGAGACCCTGAGTGAAAAGACAAAAAAAAAAAATTATTAGTGTTAGGCTTGCCAGGCAACTGCCATTACTTACTAAGCAGCTCACTGGCTGGGGTTTTTACTAGCTCCTGTGGAAATTATATGTGTCACATTCTGACCTAGCTTCCCCTTAAGCCTTTCAGTCTCTTTAATCTCAGAAAGTTCTAGTAACTTACATGATTTTTATTATTTTTTATATTTTTTATTTATTTTTTATGTGTATGAATGTACTGTCTGCATGCAGGTTTGTGCACCCGTGTCGTGCAATGCCGTAGAGGCCAGAAGAGGGTGTAAGATTCCCCTGGAACTGGAGTTAAAGATGGTTCTCAGCCGCCATGTGGGTGCTGGGGATCAAACCCGGGTCCTCTGCAAGAGCAGTTGGCGCTCTTAACCGCTAGGCCATCTCTCCAGCCCCAACTTACATGATTTTTCTGTGAACTGTGGGAGCAGAGGTTCTGTGTCTCTCATTGGTCCAATACACAGGACTGGACAAAGGGGCCTGAAGATACCGGAGTGAGTCCTACATTCCCCGACCCAAGTCTGACGGAGGTGAGGAGAGGATAAGGAGAAACTTCTGGCTGTAGGTAGTGGCCCCCGCCTGTAATTCTGGAGTTTGGAAGGCTGAGACAGGAGAATCATGAGTCTGAGGCCAGTCTTGGGCCACATAGTGACATCATTGGCAGTCTGGGCCATGAAGAGATCTTAAGAAAAATGTTCCGGGGTCAGCTCCCTGTTGTCCCTTTCATGGTCCTGTCGTGGTCCTGCTTGGGCAGCTATTCATGCTTTGACAGCTCACTCAGCAGGTGTTTTGTGCCCATTCTGAATGGGACTTTCTGCAGGACCACCTCCAGGCCCTTGCTTTATAATTCTTGTTCTAGTCTCCCAAGGTTCCACACACAGTGCTATTTGCTGTTCTCTCTCCGGGGTTCTCAGACTCTGCCTCACACAGAGGTCTGGGCCTCTCATTGTCCTGATTCCCACTCTCTTGCTTTTCCTTGTGTGAGCTGGTCTACTTCTTCAATTCTCATGCTCCTATTTTCTCTTTAGGGAAATGTTGGAAGCTTTCCAGGGAATCTCCCTTGAAAGTGTGGGGATACACTGGATGTGTGTTCATGGTGGATGGTGGAAAGGCTATTAGAGTAGAATCTAGGGGTTTTGCTTAGAGGACTGTATTAGTCAGGGTTCTCTAAAGAAACAGAAGTAACAGGACAAATATATAGCTATATGCAATTTATTGATTTGCTCATGTGACAGAGTTCAAGGAGTCCAACAGTAGCTGCACCACACTGGAAAGGCCGAGAGAATCCAGGAACTGCTCAGTCCGCAAGGCTGGATGTCTCAGTAGTCCCAATCCAGTGCTGAAGGCCTGAATGGATTCCAGGAGATCTGTCGTCTCAGTACATGCTGGGATCCAAAAGGTTGATCACAGCAGCAAGACAAACTCACCAGATGAGAGAGGCAAGCCGCAGGAGAAAAGAAGGGACCAGCTCCTTCTGCCATGGCCTTAAATACTGCCTGCCGGAAGAAGGTAATGCCCACATTTTGGGGTGGGCCATCCGGGTTGAGGGGGTCCAATCAGAAGACCCTTAGTCCAGTCGACACCCAGGATTAACCATCACAAGTCCACCCCTTGTCAACTTGACACCCAATAAATAGCCTCTCCTTATGTTATGCTTAAATGTCAATTGCAAACGATGGCAGGGTCATAATTCCACCTAACATGTTATAAGTATCTCATGTGCAAGAGCAAAGCATTATATCTTAGAGTAGGTGGTAATGTCCTTAAGAAGAACTTAGTCCTTCAGTATCTAATAACCTAAATATGACAACACTTAACACATATCTCAGTTGCACATTCAAAAGGGAACAACACAAGTATCCACTTAATATACATACATATATATATATATATTATATACATATATAATACAATATATTATATATTATACAAGCACATTCTTAACCAAATAGGACAAAAGTAAATATCTATTATAATCAACGTTTCTGCAACTGGTCCTGTGGCCTCAGCTGATATTTATGACTACCTTCCTCTACAACCCAGTCTGTATTTCCTCCACCATCAGCAAGCACCTCTGCAGGTCTTGGCTCTTTCCCTGGAGGAGTGACCCATCGCGTCGCGGTTCTTTGAGTACTACTCCACGAGGATGTGTTACGGCTAATCGTTCTCTCCTGCGTCAGAAAATATAGTGGGATTTTGTTCGGTTATGTTCGTTACTCTCCCCTATTGCCTTCTCTGTCGTATTGTAAGTTCTCTTCTGCGTACTACACTGAATTGATAGTAGTGCCAACCTCAGACAAGTGAGTGAGTCTCTCTCTGGAAGAAGTGCAAGTGGCCCTCGGTGGCCTTGGCTGATCTCGTCGTGCGTGTGGGTTGGGGTCTGGACTTGAAGCTAGATGAACGGTTATGTGCCGTTGTCTGGAGCCAGATCTTGAGGATTATATATCTATTTGCTCTTCACTCAGTTCTCTGTCTACATTACTATAGATTGTGATGTAGGACGGCCAAGCAGCTGTCCTACGTCATGCATGGGATGTAGCAGAGCCTCTCAGCCAAGCGTGGTGCTCCCTGATACTGTAATCCTGTCCACACAGCCAGCATGGTGCTGTCCACAGCAGCCAATGCAACTTGCAGAAGATTTTACTACTTTTTCCCCTTTGTTTGCTGTTTTATTTTTTGGAAGGGGTCTCATGGGCTCACAAATCCTAAACTGGTCTGGCACTCATATAATCCAAGCTAGCTTTGAATTTAAAGTAATTGTGTCTCAGACTCCTAAGTGCTGGAGTTTGAGACACCCCACACATTCTCAGTCTGTTAAAATCTCTCCTGCTGGGGCTGGAGAGATGGCCTAGCGGTTAAGAGCGCCCACAGAGGACCCGGTTCGATCCCAGCACCCACATGGCGGCCGAAACCATCTTTAGTCTCCAGTTCCAAGAGAACTCAGTTCCAGGGGAGTTCAACAACACCCTCTTCTGACCTCCATGGCATTGCACGACACGGGTGCACAAACTTGCATGCAGACAATACATTCATACCCATACAGAAATAAAATTAAAAAAATTTTTTTCTCTCTTTATTCTCTCTCTGTCTCTCTCTCTCTCTCTCCTCTCTCTCTCTATCTCTGTCTCTGTGCTTGTTTTAAATTTGGGACAAGGTTTTATTAAGTTCCCCAGACTGGTCTTGGATTTGCTCTGTAGCCTGGGTAGGACTTTTATTCTCCTCTCTTAGCTCTGGAGTAGCTGGAATTAAAGGCCAGTGCCCTAGTCCTGTGTTTTTACTGGTTCTTTTTTGAGACAGGGTCTCCCTGTAGCCGCAACTGGCCTTGTAGAGTAGACTAGGCTGGCCTGAATTGACAGCAGAGTCTGCCTGCCTCTGCCTCTGAGTGCGGGGATTAAACTAAAGCTATCCAGCACACAACACAAGCACGTTATGGACAGAGGCGTTCCCCAGCCCTGCAATAATAGTTATGATGAACACAAAGGAAAATTTTCTTTTCCCTCCTTACCAAATGATGTGTGCTATTTGATTTATTGTAAGTGAATTTTAGAAAATGACATTACTTGACAAATAATTATAAAATAACATCACATTAATTTGCTTAAAATGTAGATTGAGAATTGGCTAAGGGCCACAGCACCTACTGTAACGGCACTCACAAGCCAATGGTTGGGATTCTTGTATTTTCTCTCTCTCTGTGTGTGTGTGTGCGTGTGTTTAACAAATTAAGTCACCATTTTGTTTTGAATATTTTGTGTATTATGTGTATTTTGTTTCTCTAAGATGAGATAAAACAAGAGGACTAAGCTCTTGTTGCTTTAAGGTAAACACGTGGTCATTTGCACAGAGGTTAAGAGAACAGGAGGTTGAGCCAGGTTGTTGGGGTTTGAACGAGACTGTGCTACTTTCCCAGGGTGTGGCATGGGGAGAGTACTCAAATTCTCTCTATTTTGCTTATGTTGTCTAAAAAACTGAAGGTTTTTTTTTTGTTTTTGAGACAGGATATCCCTGTAGCCCCAGCTGTCCTGGAACTCTCTCTGTAGACAGGCTGGCCTTGAACTCACAGAGATCCACCTGCCTCTGCCTCCTAAGTGTGGGGATTAAAGGCGTGCACCACCATGCCCTGCTGAAGGTTTAAAAAAACAAAAACAAAAACAAAAACAACCCTGACATTAACTAGAGAAGCTGAGGTAGAAGGATTAGGAGCTTGAGGCTAGCCTGGGCTATATAATGAGACTGTCTCACACTTATAAAAAATGTTAATAATAGTTTCTACCTCCTGCAGCTGTTGTAAGGATTAACTAGTACATACACAGAGGGAACTACAACACCCCAAAAGCTCAGTGAATGTCGCAGTAGTTTACTTCCGCATGGGTGCTCCATGCTGAGCGGATCAGTCCTCACGCCCCGTGCTCTTTCTGTGTAAGCTCGTGTTACCCTCGAGCACTTATCCCTAAAGACCCATGATTCAACTTTCTCTCCTTACTTCCCATCTAAGTGCCCACCAAGAATGGTCTCTCTTGGCTCTGATTTATAAGTCGTTTCCTCTTTTTCTTCTCTGGGATTATCACTTCTTAAGTAGTCTTCCTACGTCATTTCCTGTCTCTCTCAGTTACTTTTCGTACAAGCACAGCACTCAACCTTGCCTGAAGTCTGAGCGAACGCTTTCCTGTCTCTCCATTGGCCTTAAGCTCTTGGCAATCCACAAAGTTCATGCTTGAATTTCCAAATTGAGTAAAAAAAATTGTCAAAAAAAAATCTCATAACGGGGGCCAGATGTGGTGGCGCACATCTTTAATCCCAGCACCCAGGAGGCAGAGGCAGGTGGAGCTCTATGAGTTCAAGGCCAGCCTGGTCTATAAAGTGAGTTCTACTGGAGCTACAGGGAGACCCTGTTCAAAAAAGACAACAAACAACGACAACAACAACAACAAAGGCAGGTGTGGTGGTACACGCCTTTAATCTCAGAAGACAAAAAAATAAAAAAACCAACAAAAAACATAAATAAAAACAAACAAGCCGGGCGTGGTGGCACACGCCTTTAATCCTAGCACTTGGGAGGCAGAGTCAGGCAGATCTTTGTGAGTTCAAGGCCAGCCTGGCTACAGAGTGAGTTCCAGGACAGCTGGGGCTACAGGGAGACCCTGTCTCAAAAAGACAAAAAAATAAATAAATAAAAACAAGCAAAAAAATCTCTTAATGTTTTAAGTGAGTTTACAATTTTGTGTTTTGTCACATTCATGGCCCTTCACAGGCTGTGGGTTGGACATGCTTGGTAAGAGATAAATTCCAGTTTCTTAGCACAGAGTGAATATAAGGTCCTGTGAGATCTGTTTCTCCTCAATTATTCATTAAACACTTGATGAGCATTTGCTAGAGTTTTGCTACCTCTGCCTGGTGTTTTGGTTTGTTTGTTTTTTCCTTTGGTGGGTTTGAGCCTGGGGCTTTGCAGCTGCTGGGTTAGCACTTTACCACTGAGTTATATCCCCAGCCCTGCCTGCTATTTCTGTTTATTTATTTATTTAGACAAAGTCTTGCTATGTAGTCTAGGCTGGCCTTATATTTACCATGTATCCCAGGTTAGCTTGTAATTTGTGATCCTTCTGCTTTAGCTGCCAGAGTATTGGATATTGAGATTATAGATACGTCTCCCCATGGTTTCTGGGTTTTTTTTTTTTTGTTTTTTTTTTTAACAAATTCTTATTGAATTTCTAGCCTTGTCTCTCACAAGTTATTCTCTGCTTGGAATGCCTTTTCTGAGCCAGATCTTGAGGATTATATATCTATTTGCTCTTCACTCAGTTCTCTGTCTACATTACTATAGATTGTGATGTAGGACGGCCAAGCAGCTGTCCTACGTCATGCATGGGATGTAGCAGAGCCTCTCAGCCAAGCGTGGTGCTCCCTGATACTGTAATCCTGTCCACACAGCCAGCATGGTGCTGTCCACAGCAGCCAATGCAACTTGCAGAAGATTTTACTACTTTTTCCCCTTTGTTTGCTTGTTTTATTTTTTGAGATAGGGTCTCATGGGCTCACAAATCCTAAACTGGTCTGGCACTCATATAATCCAAGCTAGCTTTGAATTTAAAGTAATTGTGTCTCAGACTCCTAAGTGCTGGAGTTAGAGACACACCACACATTCGTCTTCTTTTTAAAAAATCTCTCTCTCTGGGGCCTGGAGAGATGGCCTAGCGGTTAAGAGCGCCGACAGAGGACCCGGGTTCGATCCCCAGCACCCACATGGCGGCCGAGAACCATCTTTAGCTCCAGTTCCAAGAGAACTCCAGTTCCAGGGGAGTCCAACACCCTCTTCTGACCTCCATGGCATTGCACGACACGGGTGCACAAACTTGCATGCAGACAATACATTCATACCCATACAGAAATAAAATTAAAAAAATTTTTTTAAATCTCTCTCTGTCTCTCTCTCTCTCTCTCCCTCTCTCATCTCTATCTCTGTCTCTGTGCTTGTTTTAAATTTGGGACAAGGTTTTATTAAGTTCCCCAGACTGGTCTTGGATTTGCTCTGTAGCCTGGGTAGGACTTTTATTCTCCTCTCTTAGCTCTGGAGTAGCTGGAATTAAAGGCCCAAGTCCCTAGGTCCTGTGTTTTTTACTGGTTCTTTTTTGAGACAGGGTCTCCCTGTAGCCGCAACTGGCCTTGTATGTAGACTAGGCTGGCCTTGAATTGACAGAGATCTGCCTGCCTCTGCCTCTGAGTGCTGGGATTAAAAGCATGCACCACCACACCTGATCCGTTCTTAAGAAAAACGTTACTTTATACATTTAATTGTGAGCTATAATCGTGTGTGGAAGTTAGAGGACAGTTTGGGGGAATTGGATCTCTCTTTCCAGCAGATGGGTCCTGGGGTTTGAACTCAGAGCATCAGGCTTAGTGACAAGCACCTTCACCTGCTGAGCCATCCTGCTGGCCCTCACTCTTTCATAAAAAAAAAAATTATTAAGCCGGGCGTGGTAGTGCACACCTTTAATCCTAGCACTTGGGAGGCAGAAGCAGGTGGATCTTTGTGAGTTCAAGGCCAGCCTGGTCTACAGAGTGAGTTCCAGTACAGCTGGGGCTACAGGGAGACCCTGAGTGAAAAGACAAAAAAAAAAAATTATTAGTGTTAGGCTTGCCAGGCAACTGCCATTACTTACTAAGCAGCTCACTGGCTGGGGTTTTTACTAGCTCCTGTGGAAATTATATGTGTCACATTCTGACCTAGCTTCCCCTTAAGCCTTTCAGTCTCTTTAATCTCAGAAAGTTCTAGTAACTTACATGATTTTTATTATTTTTTATATTTTTTATTTATTTTTTATGTGTATGAATGTACTGTCTGCATGCAGGTTTGTGCACCCGTGTCGTGCAATGCCGTAGAGGCCAGAAGAGGGTGTAAGATTCCCCTGGAACTGGAGTTAAAGATGGTTCTCAGCCGCCATGTGGGTGCTGGGGATCAAACCCGGGTCCTCTGCAAGAGCAGTTGGCGCTCTTAACCGCTAGGCCATCTCTCCAGCCCCAACTTACATGATTTTTCTGTGAACTGTGGGAGCAGAGGTTCTGTGTCTCTCATTGGTCCAATACACAGGACTGGACAAAGGGGCCTGAAGATACCGGAGTGAGTCCTACATTCCCCGACCCAAGTCTGACGGAGGTGAGGAGAGGATAAGGAGAAACTTCTGGCTGTAGGTAGTGGCCCCCGCCTGTAATTCTGGAGTTTGGAAGGCTGAGACAGGAGAATCATGAGTCTGAGGCCAGTCTTGGGCCACATAGTGACATCATTGGCAGTCTGGGCCATGAAGAGATCTTAAGAAAAATGTTCCGGGGTCAGCTCCCTGTTGTCCCTTTCATGGTCCTGTCGTGGTCCTGCTTGGGCAGCTATTCATGCTTTGACAGCTCACTCAGCAGGTGTTTTGTGCCCATTCTGAATGGGACTTTCTGCAGGACCACCTCCAGGCCCTTGCTTTATAATTCTTGTTCTAGTCTCCCAAGGTTCCACACACAGTGCTATTTGCTGTTCTCTCTCCGGGGTTCTCAGACTCTGCCTCACACAGAGGTCTGGGCCTCTCATTGTCCTGATTCCCACTCTCTTGCTTTTCCTTGTGTGAGCTGGTCTACTTCTTCAATTCTCATGCTCCTATTTTCTCTTTAGGGAAATGTTGGAAGCTTTCCAGGGAATCTCCCTTGAAAGTGTGGGGATACACTGGATGTGTGTTCATGGTGGATGGTGGAAAGGCTATTAGAGTAGAATCTAGGGGTTTTGCTTAGAGGACTGTATTAGTCAGGGTTCTCTAAAGAAACAGAAGTAACAGGACAAATATATAGCTATATACAATTTATTGATTTGCTCATGTGACAGAGTTCAAGGAGTCCAACAGTAGCTGCACCACACTGGAAAGGCCGAGAGAATCCAGGAACTGCTCAGTCCGCAAGGCTGGATGTCTCAGTAGTCCCAATCCAGTGCTGAAGGCCTGAACAGATTCCAGGAGATCTGTCGGTCTCAGTACATGCTGGGATCCGAAAGGTTGATCACAGCAGCAAGACAAACTCACCAGATGAGAGAGGCAAGCTGCAGGAGAAAAGAAGGGACCAGCTTCTTCTGCCGTGGCCTTAAATACTGCCTGCCGGAAGAAGGTAATGCCCACATTTTGGGGTAGGCCATCCGGGTTGAGGCGGTCCAATCAGAAGACCCTTAGTCCAGTCAAGTTGACACCCAGGATTAACCATCACAAGGACTTAGACTAAATCCTAAGGTAGAACATACTAGAGTCACTGAAATAGTAGAGGAATCACAACATAGAATAAGTTCCATGAGCATTTTTTTTTCTTTTTTGGTCATTTTAAGACAGGGTTTCCCTTTAGTCCCAGCTTGCTATGTAGACCAGGCTGGCCTTGAACTCACAGACATCCACCTGCCTCTGCCTCCCAAGTGTTGGGATTACAGGCGTGCACCACCACTCCCTCAAAGTTAGCTAGGATGAGCCTTGGAGGAAAATCTGGTTCTGGACCTGAAAGAATAACTCCAGTCATCCAGCTATGAACAGTACAATGCCTGGTGCCAGAAGCAGCGGGGTTAAATTTGTGCCATGACACTGTCTTTATAGACAGTTGCTCAATTGTCTCTTGCCTCATCTCAAATGCCTGTTGACAGTGATTGAGAGAAGTTCAAAGTGTAAAGACTCATTATTTTAGTTCTTTCTTTCCATTTCACAGTTAGATTCTAGTTCATAGAGAGGAATGAAACATGAAGGGCAGTTTGAACTGTTTTGACTTTTCCCCAGAGTTGTCCTAGCTGAAGGGGCCAGGTGGCAGCAGAGGGGCTCAGACTGACCTCTTTGTACCCTTCACCCCAGCTTCCTTCCTGAGTCTCCGCTCCCCCTCTTATGTCCCCTCTTCCTTCCTCATTTTTTATTCTTCTCTAGGACCCAAGCTCTGTCTCTTGTTGTGTTGAGGCCACTCAACTACCAGGTACAGCAAGGTGATGTCGAGCTGTCTTCTCGGCTGGCCTTCACTGCCTCCCTGCACCACTTTTGTGACAACTGGGCCTCAGCACTTATAATACTCTGGTCATTTCCAAATGTTCTTCAGGAGTCTCATATATGTATGGATCACCTATATTTTCTTTTTATTTTATTTATTTATTTATTTATTTATTTATTATTTTTTATGTGTATGAATGTACTGTCTGCATGTAGGTTTGTGCACCCTTGTTGTGCAAAGCCGCGGAGGTCAGAAGAGGGCTTCGGATTCCCCTGGAACTGGAGTTAAAGATGGTTCTCAGCCACCATGTGGGTGCTGGGGGTTGAACCCGGGTCCTCTGCAAGAGCAGTCGGCACTCTTTTTTTTTTTTTTTTAATTTTATTTATTTCCATATGTGTATGAATGTATTGTCTGCATGCAAGTCTGTGCACCCGTGACATGCAATGCCGCGGAGGTCAGAAGAGGGCGTCGGACTCCCCTGGAACTGGAGCTCTCCTGGAATTGGAGTTTCAGACGGCTCTCGGCCGCCATGTGGGTGCTGGGGATCGAACCCGGGTCCTCTGCAAGAGCTGTCGGCGCTCTCAACCGCTAGGCCATCGCTCCAGCCCCGGCACTCTTAACCACTAGGTCATCTCTCCAGCCCCAGATCACCTATATTTTCAATAATTACTGTAAGTAGAAAACCACTGTGAAGTGGAAGTCACCACTTAACAGTGGTGGACAGTTGTTAAAATGAAAGGTAATCTTAGCACTTGGGAAGCCGGGGCAGGAGGAGTGCCAGAAGTTCAAAGCTAGCCTGAGCTATATAGTTTATGGACAGAGAAACGACAGGAGCTGCAGAGTTGGCTCCATGGGGATAGCTTGATGCCTGTTTTATTTGGCTCGTTGATGAATTTAAACTCAGAAACTATAAAGGTTAAAAATGATTTAACTTAGGAATTGCAGTTGGGCAACACAGGCTCAGCTAGCTGGGAATCGTGTTTCCAGAGAGTCAGGGAAATAGGAATTTATGGAGCTGCTAGATTTGAGAAGGTGTGAGAGCCACAGGAAGGACAGAAGATAAAGAAAGAAATGCATAAACGGAACGGAAATGTCCCCCAAAGCATAGGTCTAATAACATGTCAGTATGCACCCTGAGCCTGTGGGTACAGTACAGTTGTCAGCTTGCCCCGGATGCCTGTGGTCAGGGGTTGTAGGTTAACAAAGGTCACATTCCTGGCAGCAGCTGGAGTTAAGTCCTGTGTTCCTCCACTGGCCTCTGACTGTGCTTTGCAAAGCCTCTCCAGTGTGGCTCCCACTAAAACGTTTATTTTCTCAGAACATCCTCTGACTATTTGGCCATCTGTGATTGACTGATGTTTGGCTGCTGTGATTGGCAGAGTACAAAAAGTATACTAACTGAAAGTTACATGCCATGGTCAATCACAGTTCTTTACAGAAGGACTCTAGGATGGAGGTATGGTCAGGCTAAATTCAGTTGGATTTGTAAAAGCTGGGGGGAGGAGGGGGCGGTGCAGCACAGTGGCAGGGCGTGTGCTTCCGCCAAGTTATCATTTCTTATGAGATTCTACTGTTCCCAACCTATACAAAAGTGACTATCTCAGAGTTTCCATTAGGACCGATGGAGAGATCAGGAAAGGGCTCAACATGCATCTACACATAGGAAGCACTCAAGAAGTTTAATTATTTGCTTTTGTTTTTTTGAGATACGGTCTCATACTATGGCCCAGCTAGCCTGGAACTCATTATGCAGCCCAGGCTGGCCTCAGAGTGATGGTAATCTTCCTGCTTCAGCCTCTTGAGTGCTGAGAGTACAGGACTGAGCTGCCATGGCTGGCTCAGTACTGTAACTCTTCACTTAGTATTCCCACTGGGAAAAAGATGAGATTTGCATGATAGGCCCTCTTCCTTTGTACCTGCAGCGTGCTGGGAGAGTGATTTGGTATTCAAACAGCCATCCTCCTTCCCCATCTTGCCAGTGGGAAGCTTGTATCTATATAGTTCCCAAATTCATGTGCCTGATATTTTAAGCTACACTGACTTTAAAAAAATATCAACCTTGAGCCAGGCATAGTGGGGCAGGTCCTTAATCCTATCTACTCAGCAGATGAACTCAATGAGGTAGGAAGATCACTTGAGTAGCCTGGGCAACCTGCTGAAACTTCATCAACCAGCCAGCCAACCAGACAACCAGCCAACCAGTCAACCAATCAGCCAACCAGCCAACCAGCCAACCAGCCAACCAATGAACAAACCAACCAACCGACCGACCGACCGACCGACCGACCAACCAACCAACCAACCAAATAAAAACTAAAAATTAAAAGTTTGGGGCTGGAGAGATGGCTCAGCAGAGGACCCAGGTTCAAGTCCTAGTACCTACATGGTGGCCAGCAACCATCTGTAACCCCAGTTCCAGGATTTTCAACACCTTCTTCTGATCTCTGTAGGTATTGCATAACATGGGTGCACTTACACACATGTAGGCAATACACTCCTACACATAAAGAATAAAATAAAATTGAAAAGTTTATTGAGATATACTTTACATTCTACAAAACTTAACCATTTGTAAACAATTTGGATGAGTTCTGGCAAGTTTCTATTTCTAAGTGAACACAAATTAGATGAATGCTCTTCCCTGTGTCCCAGAGAGGATATCGAAGAATCAGCCTCAAACTAGCCAGTTCTGACTTACTCTGGAGAAGTCTGTATCTGCCGTCTTTCAGGCTGTACCTTTACCAAGAAACCTTGTAACCACAATGTTTGCTCGTGTGATTGGCCCACAGGAAAAGAAGCAAACCAGCCATTGACTCATGAAGTCTCAAGCCTGGTTGGTGTGGTGGTGGTGGGGTGGGGTGGGGGAGAGAAAGGAAATATGTGTTACAATCTCTCATCCATCCTTAGGTCATGGAGACAGGTCAGGAAAAGAGCCTGACAAACTTACTGAACTAAGGTTTTAGGTTTCATGGCAGAGATCAGATGAAAGACTCAAAGCCTCTGTTCTATGCTTAGGTTTACTGATGGAGGGACGGCTGTGTAGAGATGTGGAAGGTCCAAAGAAAAGGAACAGAAGGAGCTGGATGGGTGGGGAAGGCCGGCGAGGCCTGTCTGTCTGCATTCTTCCTTGCCCTTCTGTTGAAGTGAGTCTTCCTCCTGGGCAGGGCCTTCAGGAATGAAGCTCTTCATTTCTCAATGGTCATCGGTTTCACAGAAAGCTTGGGCAGGATTAGAATGACACTTGTAGGCCTTCTGGCTAGGTCTGGTAGAAAGGGGCTCTAATTTCTGTACCTGGACATGAAGGAAAATGTGTGGCAATAGACAAAAGCGCAGGAGGAGGTAAGAGTGAAAGGCTTCTTTGTGGCTCTCATTTTGGAGTGTCATCTTCCATGTCCCACCAGTGTGACACTTGTGATCAATGAATCATTCAGCAATCTGGTTTCATGCATGGGCCTTGATGACGGGCTTGGTCAAGGAGAGTCCATCCCCGAAGGATGGCTGTGTTTTCTGCTCAATGCCAAGTTTCCAAAGCCAGAAACAAGAACCTGGACAAGGAGGACTCAGTGTGACAGTGCCCCACGTAGCACTGGGGGTTTCCACTGGACAGATGACTGAATTAATGATTAGAAGAACACCTTAATATAATAGCTGTTATAGAATACAGAACTCATCTGTAGAATCCATGAATTTGCTCTGTGTTTATGGTCCTGTGTGCAAGAGAAAGAAGACAGTAATTGACAGCTATTTAATTTCCTTTTCTTGGAGCCAGGGATCAAACCTAGGGTTTCGCATATGCCAGGCAAGAGCTATGCAATTAAATCTCATTGCTACCATTGGAACTGTTTATGAACAACTTGGACAAAGTATGATTTTAAATTACAAAAAAAAGTTAGTTTTGGGGGGCTGGAGAGATGGCCTAGCAGTTAAGAGCTCTGACTGCTCTTGCAGAGGACCCAGGTTCGATCGCCAGCACCCACATGGCGGCTGAGAACTGTCTTCAACTCCAGTTCCAGGGGAATCCGACGCTCTCTTCTGACCTCCGCGGCATTTCACCACACGGGTTCACAGACCTACTTGCAGACAGTACACTCATACACATAAAAAAAAAAAAATTAACTTTAAAAAATTTTTTAAATTTTGTTTTCACACATTAATCTTTTTGCTTATTATAGAATAAAAAATTATTCATGAAATATTTACAAAGTGCCAGGTAGGTTTTTTAGATAGTAATTACAGCATATTTCACAATGTGAGTTAAAAAAATTATTTTTGTGTGTTCGAGGCCAGCCTGGTCTACATTGTGAGTTCCAAGACAGCTGGGGCTACAAGGAGATCCTGTCTCAAAACTACCAAAAAAAAAAATGTAGACAAAAATTATGTGGGTGCTTCCTACTGAAGGTGCTGACAGCCACTCTGTGTGCAGGATAATGGGGTACTGTGACTTAATACCCAAACAAAGGGAAAAACCTCCTCCCCTGCCCTTGGCAAGCTCTCCGTGTGCTCTCTGTTTCCTTAGTTTACTTTAGTAGGCTATTCCAGTCCTTGCATTCCAAAGCAAACAGGGACTTGAGAGGGAAAGCCAGGGCCCATGAGTCAGGTGACGGTTTAAAACTTTCCATGCACCCCACAGTCCTTTAGGAATGCTTTGCCTTTGCTTGTTGGATTTCATATCTCACAGATTCATGGTAAGTGAATGACAAATGCACTAGTTATGAGGCTATTTTCTTTTCTTTTCTTTTTTTTTTTTTTTTTTTTTTTCCTCTTTTTGGTTCATTTTTGAGACAGGGATCTCCCTTTAGTTCCACCTGGCCTGGAGCTCGGCTCTTGACCAGGTTGGCCTTGAACTCCCAGCAGATCTGCCACCTTGCTTCCAGAGTGCTGGGATCTCGACATTCTTTAGCTGCCATGTGGGTGATGGAGACCGACCCCAGTCCTCACAAGAGCAGTCTGTGATCTTTAACCGCTGCGAGTGTCCCTCTTCTCACCCTCTCTCTCTAGCCCCCAATTGTTGGTTTTTTTGTTTTTTTTGTATGGCTAGTTTTCATATACATACATGTGCTTCTGGTATTATATACTGTGGGGGAGTAGTGTTGGGAAGGAATGTGTGAGCTTGCCATTTGGGGTTTGAGTTCTGTTGACACCATTCAGTGCGTGTGGACCTTGGGCAAGTTACTTGGTTCTATGAACTCTTCTTACCTCATGTCTTAAAACCTTCCCTTACCATGGGCTGGAGAGATGGCTTTACGCGGTTTAAGCAGCTCTGCTGCTCTCGCGAGAGAAACTGGGTTCGTCTCCAGCACCACCTGGAGGCTGAGAACTGTCTTTCAACTCCAGTTCCAGGGCAATTTCCACACCCTCTTCTGACACTTGTCGGATGCCGGACATGGGTGCACAACCTCATCCTGCAGTACACTTATACACTCCCTACATAACAACACCTTCCTTCCTTCCATCTTGTTTTTTTTTTTTTTTTTTTTTTTATCTTTTATCTTGATCTTTGTTATTTCATTAATCATTTCAATTCCGTTCAGGCATATATTCCCCTTCCCTTCCCCCCCCCCCCCCACCCCCCCCCCCCCCCCCACCCCCCCCCACCCACCCTACCCATTGCAGATTGGCATTCTCCGACGTTTCTGCATCTTTCTCTTCCCTTTTTTTGTTTTGTTGTTTTCATTTTTTTTTTTTTTAATTAATTTTTATTGATGCTTTGTGCCATTTCATACATTTTTTCCCAATTCAGGTTAGGCTTATTTCCCTTTCCCTCCCCCCCCCCCCCCCCACCCCCATCCCAGATCATGCATTCTCGCATAAAACTGTTCTCCTGATCTTTCTCTAGTTATTTTTTTCTTTTTAGCTTATAAGTGATAATCCCTGCGTACAAGCATCCTTCATGCAACAACTACTGCAGGCTGTGTGCCCAAACCCCCACAGCCCACCAATCCAGTGGGGGGGGTGACAGGTTGTTTCAATCAAGTTGATCAAATGCGTGTCCAGACTTACATTGCTGTAGTTTCCCATTCACCCCAATCGCAGCCCTTACATCTACCACGCCCCCTCTTCCGCCGGTTGTTCCTAGGCTTAGAAAAGGTGCACAGGTGGATGAGAGGTATAACAGTCCACTCTCTCTGGAGCGTTGACTTGGACTCTGGTCATTTGTGGCTGTTTCCTTTCATGGGCTGATGGTCTGTCCAGGAATAACCTTTTGATCCTACTAATGCAGAACAAGCAATTAGATATATAGGTATTTAAGCAGCACCAATTAAGTTATGGTAGGTTACTTTAGCATAGACAAATGTTTGGATCTGTTAATCCATGATTACATTTCCCCCCTGTTAAATATGACAGGTCGGTCTTTACTGTGGCTTATAAAACTACATGTAAGGATTATTAAGCTTGTGGCATCAGCCCATGGGTTATTCCTCCCAAGGAGAGAGCCAATTAGCCAATTAGATTTGGGATATACAGGCACATGGCTGCTCTGCTGCACAGTATTTCCATGCAGGTGGGGTGTAGCTGGTGTGCTTGCTTTGATGGTGGAGTCTTGCTTGATTCTGGGAGACCCATATTTGCTTTTATTGGTTATTGTAGTGGCTTTTGTAACACTCTCTGGCCTTCCAGAGGCCAAATGTACACTTGCATTTGTGGTCTCAATTACATCCCTTCTAGTGCCACAAAGGTTTGATATGAGAGACTTTCCTTGCCTTCCCACCCATAGCACAAGGAGACATATGACAAATGATGAGGTCGCCTCCCAACTGTAAATTGGAGACAAACTATTGTAGATGTAATCTCTTATAAACCGGTTTAATTTTTTTTAAATTTTAAAATTGTTTATTTATAAAACTTGCTTTCTTTAATTGACTACTAGGCATAGGAACTGTGGAGGAAGGGATTACTCTAGGGATTACTCTCTGTTCAGAACCAAACAATACTAATACTACAGTCCTGGGTTATTTTTGTTTTTTTGAGATGGCCATAGGCTGGCCTGGTGTGGAACTCACTTCTGTATTGTAGACTAGGCGGGCCTCAAACTCACAGAGATCTGCCCTGCTCTGCCTCCTGTCATGTGGGGGGGTGGCCTGGGTTTTTTAAGGTCATGGACTACCATGCTTAACTATCATGCTCAGCTATCACCACACACTTTTAAATTATCATTTAATTCTATCAAATATTAAGGGCCAGAACAATGCCAAACACTCGTAATAAGTTTCGATTTGGAACACTGCTTGTTTGCTTTGTAATCTCTGTGTAGAATGATTGGAAGAAGAGGGCCTACTGAGAATGTCGGTGACTGAAACCAAGTTGTTTTAAGCCTTATATTTCTATCAAATGGTCCCCCAAATGAGAGCACAATGCATGAAAGATAGATTCTTATTTGGTGGGCTCTGGTCGTTGTTGAGGAACAGAAAAAAATAAGAAAAGAAATAGAATAGAACTTAGAATAAGAAATTGTAGAAGAAAAGCATGACATGCTTCACATATAGGATACTGAAATTTGTAGGTGTACAATTCCAAGTATGGACAGATGGTTACACCTGTGTGACTGGTACCCAAAGCCCCCGCCCCACACACCCTTATAAACATTTTTCTCACCTGAAAATTCTTTTGGACCCCTTTGCAATCAACACAGACTCTTTGTAGAGGTAATTCATCTTTGTTCTTTCCCAGGAACACTCAATGTCTTTGCCTCTGTCTGCGTCTCTCTGTCTCTGTCTCGCTGTCCATTCTCCCCCCTCTCTGTGTCTGTTCCTATCTTTCTATCATTTTTTCTGCCAGGGTCTTCACAGGCCTGGTGGGCTGTCTATACTCACCATTCTCTGGCTTGCTTAGCCTCCTGAGACCTGAGATTACAAGGATGCTTTGGTTTCTTGGAAACAGATTTTTATCAAAAAAATTAGATCCATTTATTTACAGTAGTTAATCCTCACTGCCCTGATGTTTGTAACTTTGTAGTAAGACTTAAGTAAAGAGCTTAAGTCTGGCAGAGTAGTGCCAGACATCTAACCTCTCTCTTTTAAATTTATTTTGGCTCTCCTACTTTTTTAGCTTTTTTATTTCTTTTTTCTTTCATTTTTTTGTCTTTTCGAGGACAAGGTCTCCCTGTAGCCCCAGCTGTCCTGGCACTTTTTTCGCTCTGTAGACCTTGCTGGCCTTTGAACTCACCAAAGATCCGCTTTTCTGCTTCGCCTCCCAAGTGCTGGGATTAAAGGCGTCGCCACCACGCCTGGTTGTTGATTGTGAGCTTTTATGTATATTTTAGAATCAGCTTTCATCTTCTATAAAAATGTCTTTTAGGACTTTGATTAAGGTTGCATTCAGGGGGCCTGGTGTGTTGGTGCACGCCTTTTATCCTGGCAACACTGGGGAGGCAGATTTCAGGAGAAGGGACGATCTCTGTGAATTCAAGGCTTGCCTGATCTACATAGGCGCCTAGGCCCAGCTGGAGAGCGGCGCCTATAGGGAGATACTGTTTCAAAAAGAAAAAAAAAAGATTGCCATTAATTGCATTTTATTTTAAATATTGTCATAGGAGAGGAGAGCGGGGGTGGGTGGGTTGTGTTTGTGTGAGGTTGTGTTTGGGTGGGTTGGGAGAGGGAAACGGGTTGGGTGGTAGGCGACCTAGGTATAGGGTTGCTGGTGCACATACCGTAGTCTTCAACCTCAGGAGGCTGAGGCAGGACGAGGGTGGTCATGAATTTGAATGATTTGAGGCCCAGCCTTGGGTTATGTAGCAAGACTCTGTCTTGCCTTCTTCTGAAACTGGACTGAAGACTGGTAGAGAGGAGGAGGCCTAAGGGAAAAGCAAATAACTAACCTCTAAGGACAAAGATAGTACTTGGGATTTCTTTATTGTTTCTTGCTTTTTCTTCTTTGGAGACAGCGTCTCTTTGTATCCCAGGTTTTTGGCTTTGAATTCACTTGTATATATCTGAGGATTGATCATCCTGACTATCGCCTCCCAGTAGTTCTGGGGGTGAAGATAACAGTGTGCCACCATCAGGACTGATTTTTTGAGTGTTAGGTTAGGGGATGGGAAAACCCGGGTTGTATGCAAGACAAACAATCTACAAGCTGAGAACTCAAAAATTTCTGAGGAGTTCTTTTACGTGATTAGTGTATGAAGAAGAAAAAGAATGGAAGGAAGGAATAGACCAGAAAAAAAGTTCTAAAATGATCTAATTTGAGTGATTCTCATTTGAACAGGAAACAACTCTTAACTAAATGGGGTGACAGTTGTACAACATCTGACAGATGGCATAATTAAAACTAAGACAGGATTAGAAACTATAAAGTGAAAACTATACACAACCTGATAAGATTGTGAGCGCCTTGTATTCAGGTGGCTCCATCTTCCTTTCCATTCAACTGTCAGTCTATTTATTTAACACATATTTACTGAGCGCCCAACATGTTAGTATTTGACTATGTCTGGGGGAAACAGGAGGAGGGGAAACAGGGAGGAAACAAGATGAAAGAGAGTGAGGAGTGACAAAATGAGAGGAGTTTCCCAGACTTGTGGGACTGACGTATCCACAAACAATCATAGGACTTCTGGTTAGCATCTGAAATAGAGAGATCACAAGTACAGGTTGAAGGTTTTCACTTGGTTAGGTAGCCAAAGGAGAACCTGGTTAAAAATTAATGACTCCATTACTCCATTTGTTAATGTGTTCCCCAACATTTGCTAAACTCCTACCCCATGTCAGGAACTTGGCCCATCCCTGAAGAACAAAACAAGAACAGTTTCTGACTTGTGGTTGTCAAAGGTTGGCTCTGGGAAGAGAAACTCCAGATCGCCAAGAGAGGAAAAAAGAGAAAGAGACACTCCAGAGAGCATGTTAACACTACCATAAAACTACCCGACTCCTGTGCTTTAGAGATTATGGGGGTTTTGCTGGCCAGGAGGAATCTGGGGTTTTGTAGTAGGCACATTCCCCATCCCATGGAAAATTTATTTTTTTTTCTGTTGTCTTTGTCAGAATTAGTGTGTGGCAACCTTTGGAAAAAACCATCCTAGTGTGGGAGACGAACGAGAAGAAAGCCAAAGAGAAGATGAAGAAAAAAGGACATTAACTACTAGCATATGACCATGTGATGAATACTGGTGGGAACTCCACAGGGGGTAGATCCACCCCATCCCTGGGAAGATCCTCAAACTATTCATCTCTGTGCAGGTCCCAAGGTGGCTTAAGGTAGAAAGAGTTTTTTAGTCGAAGAAAGACGTAGAATTAAGGTCGAAAAGATAAAAGTAGTTTTCTAATCAGTTTTAGGCTTCCAGAGGGAGGAGAGTCCTTAATGTTTGGCAGAGGTGTGTGTTGGCGTTGTTGTTGTGGCAGCAGCTGGCCAGATCTTGAAGCTGAGAGTGAGAGACGATGAGCGCTGGAGAACAGTTGCGAGCTGAGAGACCATTTCCACTACATGACGAGAGAGGGAGAGAGGAGAGAGGGGAGCGAAGAGAGACAGAGAGAGTAAGGGGTGGGAAGAGAGAGCGAGGAGAGAGAGAGAGATGGGAGAGAGAGGGAGAGGAGAGAACGGGAGAGAGCGGAGGGAGGGAGCGAAGGAGAGCGAGAGCGAGAGAAGGCGAGAGGAGCGAGAAGAGAGAGAGAGAGGCGGAGGCGCGAACTAGAGAGAGAGCGGAGGCGGAGCGAGCGAGGAGAGAGAATGAACTTAGGAAGTGGTGAACTGAATGAACGGCTTTAGGATAGATAGGAAGAAATATAGCCTCAGAAACAATAGAAGACGGGATAGAAACTCTCAGAAATTAGATTCGAAGAAGAAGGAAATTAGGAAGAAGAAAGAAAAGAAATCTAGGCATTAGAAAAGAAAAGAAATAGAAAATAGAGAAGAACTCTACACAGGCTTTGTTCTTGTCCCCAGTCCTCCAAGAAGGCTCCATATTCCAAAGTCTCTACAACTTTCCCAACCAGCACCACCAGCGGGGGACCACTTGATCAAAATACCCGAAGCCCCAAACCGGGGAACATTTCTTTATTGAAATTACCCGCCAGCCCGGGATCGTAGCTTGAACCAGATCTTCCTTTTACCACGAGCTTATATCTCCAAAGCCCTTTTTTTTAAATTTAAAACAAAACCAACAAACAACAAAAAACAAAACCAAAAAACAAAAAAAAAAAACACAAAAAAAACCTTTGTTGAGCTGGCACTTTGGTTAGTTTTTACATTGCCTTAAGACTTAAGATGGCCTGTGCTTGTGAACTTACTTTGTTAGTCCCTGCTGGTCCTTGATTTTCAATCTAGATTATAGGCCTTGCGCCACCAAGCCCAGTTCCGTTCGCAGTTATTGGAAGATTTGTTCAGATAGGGGAGGTTGTTTTTGTGTTTGTTACAGACAGACGATGTTTGTTGTTAGATGTTTTGTTGTTAATTAGACGATTGATGTTACAGGAGCAGGAGGAGTGTGTTTACATTACTTTTAGATACACCCTAAACAAAAATTCACGAAAATGTTTTACACTCTCGAGGGTTTTTTTTTTTTTTGCCAAGTTATTAGTAGTATTTCTTTTTTTTTTTTTTAATTTATTATTCTTATTATAGTATTTTTATCTTTTTTCGAGACAGGGTCTCCATGTTAGCCCCAGCCTTTGTCCTGGACCTCACTCTGTAGACCAGGCTGGCCTTGAACTCACAAAAAGATCCGCCCCGCCTGCCTTCTGCCTCCCAATTGCTTGGATTCTTATTTTTAAATGTGTGCGCCAACCACGCCCAGCTTTTTTTTTTTTTTTTTATCTTTATTTATTTATTTTTATGTGTATGAATGTACTGACTGCATTTAGGTTTTTGCCCCCGTGTCATTGCAATGCTGCAGAGGGTCAGAAGAGGAGAGGTTGTTCGGATTCCCCTGGAACTGGAGTTTAGTTAAAAGACAGAGTTCTCGGCCGCCACGTTGGGTGCTGGGGGGGGTGCGGGATTTTGAGCCAGGGTCCTTTGCAAGAGCCAAAGTCGTGTCTTAAAACGCGAGGCCCATTTCTCAGCCTGCCAACAAGTATTTCTGTCTGCTATAGATCAAACTTTATTGTGGTTGTGATGTGTGTGTGTGTGTGTGGTGTGTGTTGGTGTTGTGTGTGTTTGGGTTCCTATTCCACAGTATCTCTCCACCTGACTTTTTAGAAAGCTCTTCATTGCACTCAGAGCTGGTTTTTGATAGACCGGCTTAGGCCCCGGGAAGCTAGGGACAACCTCAGTGACCCTCCCCCGCCTTCCTGCTGCCAGCAGTATGTGGTTCACAGAGGGGCAGATCCCGTATTGGACTACTATGCATTATCCAAATCGGTTATTGCATCTGCTGCGCAATCTTCCCCTTGTTTTGTTTTTTAAAGACACAGTCTTCTATATGGCGTTATCGACTTGTAGACTGGTTTTTGTTTTGAATTTCGGCTTCGGATCCTTCTGCTTCCTAAGAGCTGGGAATACAGATATGCTTCAGAACATCTGTCCTGCCTCTATCTCTTAATTTGCAAAATGGGAAAAATGATGTTTTATATCACCTTAAAGGGCTGTGTGTGGTGTGGATTAAGAACATAAGAAACAGTACCTAGTCAGCGGGGCAGTGTGTTGGCGCACGCCTTCAATCCTAGCCCCTTGGAGGCAGAGATGCACGGGGCGAATCTTTGTGAGTTCACCAGCCAGCCTGTTGGTCTACGTTGAGAGTTCCAGGACAGATGGGGCTAGGCTACAGGGAGACCCTGTCCGAAAAAAGACCGAAAAAAAAACAAAAAAAAAAAAAAAAAAAAGAACAAGACCTGGTAAGCTACAGATACCAGACAGTTAATGAAACTCTTAGCCAATATTATTAGTCACCAACAATGAAAATAGAAACTCAAGCCATTTTGCAGGTTGAACAGAGGCTAGTGCCACGATCTGAATGTTCCCATCCTCCCGACTCATTTGCAGATATTGAATCCCTCATGTGATGGTATCTAGGAAGTGGGAACTTCTGGAGGTCGGTTCAGTAAATGGATGCGCTCCTGTTAATGGGATTAATGTTCCCTGTGTGGTGTATGTGTGTATGTGTGTATGTTTGTGATCAAATCTCTTCATGTGAGATGAGTACGTTGTTGAGTGAAGGTATCTGCATGCCCACCTTGCATTCTGCTTTAGAGGTTCAGAAGACAACTTTGGGTGTGAGGCCTTACCTTCCACTTTGTTTCAGGTAGGGTCTCTTGATTGTTCTTCTACATAAGCCATATGGCTAACTGGCACACGAGCTTCGGGGATTCTGAGCTCTGCCTCCCATCTCATCATAGGAATGCTGTGATTACAGATGCCTGCTGCTGTTTGCCAGCTTTATGGGGTTCTGAGAACTCAAAACTCAGGTTCCCCATTGCTTGCTCGCCAAGGGCTTTCTCCACTCTGCCTCTCCCCAGCCTGGGAGATTAGTGCTCTTAGCAAAGAGCTTCAGGAAGTTCCCCCACCCTTTCTACCGTGTGAGGTCACATATGTGGCTCTCTGTGTTCTAGAAAGTAGGTTCTTGCTGGCATTGAATGTCTGGACATCTGATCTTACATTTTCTACCCTCCAGAATCAAGGGAAATAAATTTCTGTTCATTTGCCAACCACTTTGTGATATTTTGTTTTGGTTGCCAATGAACAACTGGACATATCAGTTTTAGAAGTACTCTGTCGGGGCACAAAAAGTGATTAGTTAACACCCATCAACTCACTATCAACTCTGCCTGACTTCTGGGGGCATTGGTATTTCTGACCCTCAGCCAAAGGAGATGCTATAACATTTAAATCATGCTTACATGTAGTTGAACTTAGTCTTGAAGGCCAGATTAAGAACTTTGGAGGTCCTGGGGCTGGAGAGATGGCTCAGTGGTTAAGAGCACTAACTGCTCTTGCACGCGGCCTGGTTTCTATGCCAGCAACCCACATGCTGGCCGAAGAATAGTCTTTTAAGCCGGGCATGGCAGCACCTTGACTTCCGCACTCGGGAGGCAGGGGCAGGAGGGCTCTCTGTGAGTTGAAGTCAAGCTGGTCTACAGAGTGGTTCCAGGCCAGCTGGGATTATAGGGAGACCCTGTCACAAAAAAAAAAAAAAAAAAAAAAAAAATAGAACTTTGGAAAGTCCTAGCATGGAGAAGAGGATAGTGTTTTCTTTTCCTTCTCTGTTTCTTCCTTCCCTCTATATATGTAAAAACTAAGAGATTTTGTGGGGTGTGGTGCCACACACCTTTATCCCCAGCACTTAAGTTGGCCAGAGAGGCAGGTGGATCTCTGTGAGAGCCAGCCGGCCTGGTCTGCATTACTACATAGCCCGTTCCAGGCCAGCTGGGGCCTACAGGGAGACCTATGTCTCAGAAAGACCCCTTCAAGTAAATCCAACAACTCCCACCCACTCCTCCAAAAACAAAAACCCTCACCCCATTTATTAAAACAATATTAACGTATTAAGATGGTAGGCAGTTCAACAGTCAGATTTCCTTTAACTTTTTGTCTTTGTTTTAAAATTTTAAGTTTAGCATGCAAAGTAAATGAGTCTCATCCCGGACCATCTGCAGACCACCTGTGTCATTGTTTTTGTCATTTGTTCCCAACATGAGTTGCCTTCCCCCACCCCTGCCCTCTTCACTGGGTCCCTTTCTTTCCTTCTGTCAGGACTTCCACTTTCCCGGCACACACATTCCATTCATTACACCTTATTTTCCACTTCCCTTATGAGCTCCTCCTCCTCCTTATGATCTCCTTTCTAGTTTCATGACCTACTGACTCACCTAAACACACACACACCCACACACACAACCACACACACACACCAACACTTCAGCTTCTATTTCTACCATAAAGAAAACCATGCAGTTTTATTGTTTTTGAGGTATTGTGAGTGGGAGGGTATCTTTGAAATCTTTCTCCAGTTGCTTGTTCTGGTGTAAAGATAAGGCCATTGATTTTTTTTAGGTTAATTTTGTATCTGCCACTTCTTTGCTGAAGCTGTTACTCAATTTCTAGGCGTTTTCTGGTGGCGTTTTAGCATCCTTCAGTAAACAATATATCATCAGCAAATAGGAATAGCTTGAATTTTCCAATTAGTACTCCTTTAATTTCTTTCTTGCCTTATGCTCTAGCCAGTGTTTCAAGCCCTACCCAGTGGGTCCAGCCCCATATTGTAGAGGAGTGGCGACAGGAGGCAGCCTTGCAGACTTCCTACCTTTAAGGGGAATGTTTCTGTAATTTCCCCATGGTTTAGGATTATATTGGCTGTGGGGTTCCTGTACATGGCTTTGATTAACATTGAGGAAGCTCCTCAATCCAATTCCTTCTAGGACTTAAGCATGAAGGGATGCGGATTTTGTCAAAGGCCCTTTTTGCATTCCATCTGCGATGATGGTGTGGTTTTTGTTTTTGATTCCATTTATGTGTTGATATGTTTTATGATTTTGTATGTGAACCATCCCTGCATTTCTGGTTATGAATCCAACTTGGTATGCTAGATGATCTTCTGATGTAGGTCTTTATGCGATTTGCAAATATTTCGTTTAGAATTTTGGTATCTGAGTTCCATAAAATACCTCGGAACAAACCTAACCAAGACAACAAAGACACCAAAGATCTACAAAAAAATTTTAAACCTTTAAAGAAAGAAATTGAAGAATAACGACATCAGGAAGATTGAAAAAAAAAAAAAAAAAACCTCCCATGCTCATGGGTTGGGAAATGTAACATTGTAAAAATGTCCATTTAGCCGGGCGTGGTGGTGCACGCCTTAATCCTAGCACTGGGGGCAGAGGCAGGCGGATCTTTGTGAGTTCAGTCAGCTGGTCTACAGTGTGGTCGGACAGGCTGGGGCTACAGGGAGGGGCCCTGTCTCAAAAAGACAAAAAAAAACATGTCCATTTTTACTGAGACTCTTGTATAGATTTAACGCCATTCCAATCAAAATCACCACGAGGTTCTTCACAGGCTTGGAAACAAAAGTCCTTAAATTCATTTGGAAAAACAAAAAAGACCCTGAATAGCCAAACAGCCCTCAGCAAGGGGGGATCTCTATACCAGACTTCAAACTTTACTACAGGGATATAGTCATTAAAACAGGCCTGGACTGGCACAAAGACAGACCTGTTGACCAGTGGGACAAAACTGAAGATCCCAAATCTGAGCACATACACTTTCAGCCCTCTCATACTTGACAAGGGGGCCAAGAAACCAAAATGAGAAAAGACAGCATCTCAGCAAATACCCGCCGTGTTGGCAAAACTGGTCACCACTTGTAGAAGAATGCAATTAAACACCTCCTCTGCCTGTACAAAAGTCAAACTGCAGAGGATCAAAGACCTCAACGTTGAATGAAAACCCCCAAACTCTGAAGGGGATGATAGAAGAAAAAAGTGGCAGCAGACTATAAGACATGGGGCATAGGAAAAGGACTTCCAAAATCAGACAGCCAGCTGTGCAAGAATTAAGGTTGACAATTTACAAATGGACCTCATTGAACTCAAAAAAGCTTCTGTACATCAAAAAGAAACAATCAAGAAGTGAAGAGAAAGGAGGAAACCTTCAATGCAGATTACATCTGACAAAGCATTGCCTTCTTCCAGGGAATATATAACTACTCAAAAACAACGGAAGAAAGCAAACAAATGACCACACTCAATAGATGGACCAAAGAGCTGAACCGAGACTTCACAAGTGAGGAATTTCAGATGTCTGAGAAATACCTCAAAANGGGGGGGGGATACAGAAAGACATGAAACCTTTTCATCAAACCCTTGCAATTCAAATCTTAAAACTAACTATGGGAAAAGATTTGTTTGTTCCAACAGGACAAAACGTCACCAACTTAACGGCTGAGAAAGAAAAGATACAGGTTTGCATTGAGTAGGATGTACCAAAAAGTGGCAACGGAAAGGCTGACCCGTCTGAACATTCAAAGGAAGAAAAGCCTCAGATTGCCATAAACATCGAACCCCTCTGTGGATCCTACATGTAACAACTAGTTATAATGAGTCCTAATGAAACTTACCTTCTAGGTGCCACAAAGGTTCTGATATGAGAGACTTCCTTGCCTTCCCACCCATAGAACAAGGAGAAATATGACAATGATGAGGTCGCTCCCCAACTGTAAATTGGAGACAACTATTGTAGAGGTAATCTCTTATAAAACCGGTAAAACTGCTTTCTTTAATTGACTACTAGACATGGGAACTGTGGAAGGGATTACTCTCTGTTCAGAACCAAATATAATACTAAAGTCCTAGGGTTATTTTTGTTTTTTTGAGATGGCCATAGGCTGGCCTGGAACTCACTCTGTACTCTGTAGACAGGGCTGGCCTCAAACTCACAGAGATCTGCCTGCCTCTGCCTCCTGAGTGCTGGGTTTAAGGTCATGGACTACCATGCTTAACTATCATGCTCAGCTATCACCACACACTTTTAAATTATCATTTAATTCTATCAAATATTAAGGGCCAGAACAATGCCAAACACTCGTAATAAGTTTCGATTTGGAACACTGCTTGTTTGCTTTGTAATCTCTGTGTAGAATGATTGGAAGAAGAGGGCCTACTGAGAATGTCGGTGACTGAAACCAAGTTGTTTTAAGCCTTATATTTCTATCAAATGGTCCCCCAAATGAGAGCACAATGCATGAAAGATAGATTCTTATTTGGTGGCTCTGGTCAGTGTAGAAATGACATGCTTCACATATAGGATACTGAAATTTGTAGGTGTACAATTCCAAGTATGGACAGATGGTTACACCTGTGTGACTGGTACCCAAAGCCCCCGCCCCACACACCCTTATAAACATTTTTCTCACCTGAAAATTCTTTTGGACCCCTTTGCAATCAACACAGACTCTTTGTAGAGGTAATTCATCTTTGTTCTTTCCCAGGAACACTCAATGTCTTTGCCTCTGTCTGCGTCTCTCTGTCTCTGTTTCTCTGTCTGTCCATCTCCCCTCTCTGTGTCTGTCCTATCTTTCTATCATTCTTTTCTGACAGGGTCTCTCACAGGCCTGGGCTGTCCTATACTCACCATTCTCCTGGCTTAGCCTCCTGAGACCTGAGATTACAAGGATGCTTTGGTTTCTTGGAAACAGATTTTTATCAAAAAAATTAGATCCATTTATTTACAGTAGTTAATCCTCACTGCCCTGATGTTTGTAACTTTGTAGTAAGACTTAAGTCTGGCAGTGCCAGACATCTAACCTTCTCTTTTTAAATTTATTTTGGCTCTCCTACTTTTTTTGAGCTTTTTATTTATTTTTTCTTTCATTTTTTGGTCTTTTCGAGACAGGGTCTCCCTGTAGCCCCAGCTGTCCTGGAACTCGCTCTGTAGACCAGGCTGGCCTTGAACTCACAAAGATCCGCCTGCTTCTGCCTCCCAAGTGCTGGGATTAAAGGCGTGCGCCACCACGCCTGGTGTGAGCTTTTATGTATATTTTAGAATCAGCTTTCATCTTCTATAAAAATGTCTTTTAGGACTTTGATTAAGGTTGCATTCAGCTGGGCCTGGTGGTGCACGCCTTTAATCCTGGCACTGGGGAGGCAGAGTCAGGAAGATCTCTGTGAATTCAAGGCTTGCCTGGTCTACATAGTGAGTTCCAGGACAGCTGGAGCTATAGGGAGATACTGTTTCAAAAAGAAAAAAAAAAGATTGCATTAAATTATTGGTCAATTAGGAGAGACCTAGTCTAGGGTGCTGGTGCATACCTGTAGTCTCAACACTCAGGAGGCTGAGGCAGGAGGGTCATGAATTTGAGGCCAGCCTGGGCTATGTAGCAAGACTCTGTCTTGCCTTCTTCTGAAACTGGACTGAAGACTGGTAGAGAGGAGGAGGCCTAAGGGAAAAGATTACTGGGATTTCTTTCTTTGTTTCTTTGCTTTTCTTCTTTGAGACAGCGTCTCTTGTATCCCAGGCTGGCTTTGAATTCACTGTATATCTGAGGATGATCCTCCTGCCTCCGCCTCCCCAGTTCTGGGATAACAGTTGTGCACCATCAGACTGATTTTTTGCAGTGTTAGGGATGGAACCCAGGGCTTTGTATGCCAGACAAACAATCTACCAGCTGAGAACTCAAATTTCTGAGAGTTCTTAAGTGATATGGATATAGGAAGAATGGAAGGGAAGGAATAGACAGAAAAAAAGTTCTAAAATGATCTAATTTGAGTGATTCTCATTTGAACAGGAAACAACTCTTAACTAAATGGGGTGACAGTTGTACAACATCTGACAGATGGCATAATTAAAACTAAGACAGGATTAGAAACTATAAAGTGAAAACTATACACAACCTGATAAGATTGTGAGCGCCTTGTATTCAGGTGGCTCCATCTTCCTTTCCATTCAACTGTCAGTCTATTTATTTAACACATATTTACTGAGCGCCCAACATGTTAGTATTTGACTATGTTCTGGGGAAACAAGAGTGACAAAATGAGAGGAGTTTCCCAGACTTGTGGGACTGACGTATCCACAAACAATCATAGGACTTCTGGTTAGCATCTGAAATAGAGAGATCACAAGTACAGGTTGAAGGTTTTCACTTGGTTAGGTAGCCAAAGGAGAACCTGGTTAAAAATTAATGACTCCATTACTCCATTTGTTAATGTGTTCCCCAACATTTGCTAAACTCCTACCCCATGTCAGGAACTTGGCCCATCCCTGAAGAACAAAACAAGAACAGTTTCTGACTTGTGGTTGTCAAAGGTTGGCTCTGGGAAGAGAAACTCCAGAGAGCCTGTTAAAACTACAGACTTCCTGATTTAGCAGATATGGGGTGCTGGCCAGGAATCTGGGTTTGTAGTAGGCATCCCAGGAAAATTTGATGTCAGTAGTGTGTTGGCAACCTTTGGAAAAACATCCTATGTGTTGGAGAAGAAAGACATTAACTACTTAATGACATGACCATGTGATGAATACTGGTGGGAACTCCACAGGGGGTAGATCCACCCCATCCCTGGGAAGATCCTCAAACTATTCATCTCTGTGCAGGTCCCAAGGTGGCTTAAGGTAGAAAGAGTTTCTATCAGTTTATGGTTCCAGAGGGAGAGTCCTTAATGTTGGCAGAGGTGTGGCAGCAGCTGGCCAGATCTTGAAGCTGAGAGACATTTCAACTACATGAAGAGAGGAGAGAGAGACAGAGAGAGAGAGAGAGAGAGAGAGAGAGAGAGAGAGAGAGAGAGAACTAGAAGTGGTGAAAGGCTAGAAACTCTCAAAGGCTGTCCCCAGTCCTCCAAGAAGGCTCCATATTCCAAAGTCTCTACAACTTTCCCAAACAGCTCCACCAACAGAGGACCACGTGATCAAATACCCGAGCCCAAGGGGAACATTTCTTATTGAAATTACCAGATAGTAGCTTGAACCCAGATTTCCTTTACCACTGAGCTATATCTCCAGCCCTTTAAATTAAAACAAAACCAAAAACAAAACAAAACAAAAAAACACAAAAAAACCTTGAGATGGCACTTTGTTAAATTGCCTAAGATGGCCTTGAACTTACTTTGTAGTCCATGCTGGTCCTGAATTTTCAATCTAGATTATAGGCCTTGCGCCACCAAGCCCAGTTATTGGCAGATGTTGTTAATTAGACGATTGATGTTACAGGAGCAGGAGCTGTTTACATTACTTTTAGAGACCAAACAAAATTTCCACGAAAATTTACACTATAGAGGGTTTTTTTTTTTTTTGCCAAGTATTTCTTTTTTTTTTTAATTTTATTTATTTTTATTTTATTTTTTTATTTTTTTTCGAGACAGGGTCTCCCTGTTAGCCCCAGCTGTCCTGGAACTCACTCTGTAGACCAGGCTGGCCTTGAACTCACAAAGATCCGCCTGCCTCTGCCTCCCAAGTGCTAGGATTAAAGGTGTGCGCCACCACGCCCAGCTTTTTTTTTTTTTTATCTTTATTTATTTATTTTTATGTGTATGAATGTACTGACTGCATGTAGGTTTGTGCACCCGTGTCATGCAATGCTGCAGAGGTCAGAAGAGAGGGTGTCGGATTCCCCTGGAACTGGAGTTAAAGACAGTTCTCAGCCGCCACGTGGGTGCTGGGGATCGAACCAGGGTCCTTTGCAAGAGCAGTCAGTGCTCTTAAACGCTAGGCCATCTCTCCAGCCCTGCCAAGTATTTCTTTTATGCTATAGATTCAACTTTATTGTGTGTGTGTGTGTGTGTGTGTGTGTGTGTGTGTGTGTGTGTGTGTGTTTGGGTATCTTCCCAGATATCTCTCCACCTTACTTTTTGAGACAAAGTCTCTCATTGAACTCAGAGCTGGTTTGATTAGACCGGCTAGCCCCGGAGCTCAGGGACACACCTCAGTGACCCTCCCCAGCCCTTCCTGCTGCCAGTATGGGGTTCACAGAGGCAGATCATGTCTTGACTATGCATCCAAACTCAGGTTTATTGACTGAGCAATCTTCCCTTGTTTTGTTTTTAAAGACAAAGTCTTTCTATATGGCGTAGACTGGTTTTGAACTTAGGATCCTTCTGCTTCCTAAGAGCTGGGAATACAGATATGCTTCAGAACATCTGTCCTGCCTCTATCTCTTAATTTGCAAAATGAAAATGATGTTATATACTACCTTAAAGGGCTGTGGTGTGGATTAAGAACAGTACCTAGCAGCTGGGCGTGGTGGCGCACGCCTTTAATCCTAGCACTTGGGAGGCAGAGGCAGGTGATCTTTGTGAGTTCAAGGCCAGCCTGGTCTACAGAGTGAGTTCCAGGACAGCTGGGGCTACAGGGAGACCCTGTCTCGAAAAGACCGAAAAAAAAAAAAAAGAACAGTACCTGGCAGATACAGTTAATGAAACTCTTAGCCAATATTATTAGTCACCAACAATGAAAATAGAAACTCAAGCCATTTTGCAGGTTGAACAGAGGCTAGTGCCACGATCTGAATGTTCCCATCCTCCCGACTCATTTGCAGATATTGAATCCCTCATGTGATGGTATCTAGGAAGTGGGAACTTCTGGAGGTGGTTCAGTCAAATGATGGAGCCTCCTGTAATGGGATTAATGTTCCCTTGTGTTGGTGTATGTGTGTATGTGTGTATGTGTGACAAATATATTCATGTGAGTACGTGTGAGTGCAGGTATCTGCATGCCACATTGCATGCTTAGAGGTCAGAAGACAACTTTGGGTGTGAGGCCTTACCTTCCACTTTGTTTCAGGTAGGGTCTCTTGATTGTTCTTCTACATAAGCCATATGGCTAACTGGCACACGAGCTTCGGGGATTCTGAGCTCTGCCTCCCATCTCATCACAGAAGCACTGGGTTACAGATGTGTGCTGTGGTGCCAGCTTTATGTGGGTTCTGAGAACTCAAACTCAGGTCCCCATGCTTGCTCTGCAAGGGCTTTCTACACTCTGCCATCTCCCCAGCCTGGGAGATTAGTGCTCTTAGCAAAGAGCTTCAGGAAGTTCCCCCACCCTTTCTACCGTGTGAGGTCACATATGTGGCTCTCTGTGTTCTAGAAAGTAGGTTCTTGCTGGCATTGAATGTCTGGACATCTGATCTTACATTTTCTACCCTCCAGAATCAAGGGAAATAAATTTCTGTTCATTTGCCAACCACTTTGTGATATTTTGTTTTGGTTGCCAATGAACAACTGGACATATCAGTTTTAGAAGTACTCTGTCGGGGCACAAAAAGTGATTAGTTAACACCCATCAACTCACTATCAACTCTGCCTGACTTCTGGGGGCATTGGTATTTCTGACCCTCAGCCAAAGGAGATGCTATAACATTTAAATCATGCTTACATGTAGTTGAACTTAGTCTTGAAGGCCAGATTAAGAACTTTGGAGGTCCTGGGGCTGGAGAGATGGCTCAGTGGTTAAGAGCACTAACTGCTCTTGCAGAGGACCCGGGTTCTATTCCCAGCACCCACATGATGGCTAAGAATAGTCTTTAAGCCGGGCATGGCATGCACCTTTAATTCTAGCACTCGGGAGGCAGGGGCAGGAGGATCTCTGTGAGTTGAAGTCCAGCCTGGTCTACAGAGTGAGTTCCAGGCCAGCTGGGATTATAGGGAGACCCTGTCACAAAAAAAAAAAAAAAAAAAAAAAAATAGAACTTTGGAAGTCCTAGCATGGAGAAGAGGATAGTGTTTCTTTTCCTTCTCTGTTCTTACCTTCCCTCTATATATTTAAAACTAAGAGTGGGGTGTGGTGCCACACACCTTTAATCCCAGCCCTTAGGTGGCAGAGGCAGGTGGATCTCTGTGAGAGCCAGGCCAGCCTGGTCTGCATACTACATAGCCAGTTCCAGGCCAGCTGGGGCTACAGTGAGACCTGTCTCAGAAAGACCCCTTCAAGTAAATCCAACAACTCCCACCCACTCCTCCAAAAAAAAAACCCTCACCCAATTAAAACAATATTAAAGTATATAAGAGTGTAGGCCAGTTCAACAGTCAGATTTTCCCTTTAACTTTTTGTCTTTTTGGTTAAAATTTTAAGTTAGCATGCAAAGTAATGAGTCTCATCCCGACATCTGCAGACACCTGTGTCATTGTTTTTTGCTTTCATTTGTTCCCAACATGAGTTGCCTTCCCACACCCCTGCCCTCTTCAGCTGGGTCCCTTTCTTCCTTCTGTCAGGACTCCACTTTCCCGGCACACACATTCCATTCATTACACCTTATTTTCCACTTCCCTTATGAGCTCCTCCTCCTCCTTATGATCTCCTTTCTAGTTTCATGACCTACTGACTCACCTAAACACACACACACACACACACACACACACACACACACACACACAATTTGAAATCTAGGTTCTACATATAAGAAAACCATGCAGTATTTTATTGTTTTTGAGGCTATTGTGAGTGGGAAGGTCTCTTTAAATTCTTTCTCCAGTTGCTTGTTCTTGGTGAAAAGAAAGGCCATTGATTTTTTTTAGGTTAATTTTGTATCCTGCCACTTTGCTGAAGCTGTTAATCATTTCTAGGAGTTTTCTGGTGGAGTTTTAGCATCCCTTAAGTAAACAATCATATCATCAGCAAATAGGAATAGCTTGAATTTTCCAATTAGTACTCCTTTAATTTCCTTTTCTTGCCTTATTGCTCTAGCAAGTGTTTCAAGCACTATATTGAAGAGGAGTGGTGGCAGGGGGCAGCCTTGCAGAGTTCCTACCTTTAAAGGGAATGTTTCTGTCATTTCCCCATGTAGGATGATATTGGCTGTGGGTTTCCTGTACATGGCTTTGATTACATTGAGGAATGACTCCTTCAATCCAATTCCTTCTAGGACTTTAAGCATGAAGGGATGCTGGATTTTGTCAAAAGCCTTTTCAGCATCAATTGAGATGATGGTGTGGTTTTTGTCTTTGATTCCATTTATGTGTTTGATGATGTTTATTGATTTTTGTATGTTGAACCATCCCTGCATCTCTGGTATGAATCCAACTTGGTCATGATAGATGATCTTCTTGATGTAGGTCTGTATGCGATTTGCCAGTATCCTGTTTAGAATTTTGGTATCTGAGTTCCATAAAATACCTCGGAACAAACCTAACCAAGACAACAAAGACACCAAAGATCTACAAAAAAATTTTAAACCTTTAAAGAAAGAAATTGAAGAATAACGACATCAGGAAGATTGAAAAAAAAAAAAAAAAAACCTCCCATGCTCATGGGTTGGGAAATGTAACATTGTAAAAATGTCCATTTAGCCGGGCGTGGTGGTGCACGCCTTAATCCTAGCACTGGGGGCAGAGGCAGGCGGATCTTTGTGAGTTCAGTCAGCTGGTCTACAGTGTGGTCGGACAGGCTGGGGCTACAGGGAGGGGCCCTGTCTCAAAAAGACAAAAAAAAACATGTCCATTTTTACTGAGACTCTTGTATAGATTTAACGCCATTCCAATCAAAATCACCACGAGGTTCTTCACAGGCTTGGAAACAAAAGTCCTTAAATTCATTTGGAAAAACAAAAAAGACCCTGAATAGCCAAACAGCCCTCAGCAAGGGGGGATCTCTATACCAGACTTCAAACTTTACTACAGGGATATAGTCATTAAAACAGGCCTGGACTGGCACAAAGACAGACCTGTTGACCAGTGGGACAAAACTGAAGATCCCAAATCTGAGCACATACACTTTCAGCCCTCTCATACTTGACAAGGGGGCCAAGAAACCAAAATGAGAAAAGACAGCATCTCAGCAAATACCCGCCGTGTTGGCAAAACTGGTCACCACTTGTAGAAGAATGCAATTAAACACCTCCTCTGCCTGTACAAAAGTCAAACTGCAGAGGATCAAAGACCTCAACGTTGAATGAAAACCCCCAAACTCTGAAGGGGATGATAGAAGAAAAAAGTGGCAGCAGACTATAAGACATGGGGCATAGGAAAAGGACTTCCAAAATCAGACAGCCAGCTGTGCAAGAATTAAGGTTGACAATTTACAAATGGACCTCATTAACTCAAAAGCTTCTGTACAAATCAAAAAGAAACAATCAAGGAATGAAGAGAAGGAGGAAACCTTCCAACTGCATTGATTAATCTGACAAAGCATTGCTCATATCCAGGAATATATAAAACTACTCAAAAACAACGAGAAAGAAAGCAAACAAATGACACACTCAATAGATGGAGCAAAGAGCTGAACAGAGACTTCACAAGTGAGGAATTAGAGATGTCTGAGAAACACCTCAAGAAGTGTTCAACACCACTAATCATTAAGGAAATGCAAATCAAAACTACTTTAATATATCATCTTACTCCAATAAGACTGGCTAGGATCAAGAAAACAAATGATACTAAGTGCTGGAGAGGTTGTGGGGAAAGGGGAACACTCATCCACTGCTGGTGGGAATGTAAACTCGTACAGCCACTATGGAAAGCAGTGTGGAGAACCCTTGGAAGACTTGGAATGAACTTGCCACCTGACCCAGCCATACCACTCCTAGGCATGTACCCTCAAGACTCACTCCACCACAGAGATACATGCACAGCCATGTTTATTTCAGCTCTCTTCACAATAGCAAGGAGCTGGAACCAACCTAAATGCCCCTCAACTGATGAGCGGATAGAGAAAATGTGGTACATCTACACAATGGAGTTCTATGCAGCAGTAAAGAAAGACAACATCATGAGCTTTGTAGGAAAATGGCTGGAGTTAGAGGACATCATGCTGAGTGAAGTAACACAGTCCCAGAAAAACAAATGACAAATGGTATCCCTCATCTGTGGATGCTAGTGCCAATTACCTAGTTGTAAGTATTTCTTATGCACGGCCCCTTGAGCTTGAGTCCAAAGCAGTTGGGAGTGATGCATATTGGAAACAACAACAACAACAACATCAACAACAACAACAGAAAGGACTGCATCAAAGAACTGACTGAAACAGTGAACTTCTGCTCAAAACAGTCAACTTCCTCATGGAGAATATTGAGAAAGATTGAGAAAGAGATGAAAAGCATGTTGAGAAGAATGCATGAACTCTGGTCGGATGGGGAATGGGGGGGGGAAAAGGGTCTAGATTTGATAAAAAAATAATAAATTAATTAAAAAAAAAGAAAACCATGCAGAATTTGCCTTTCTAAATCTGACTTATTTTGTTTAAGTTAATGGCATAATGATATCCAGTCGCATTCATTCCCTCATATTCCTTTTTGGCTGCACGTGGCCCACGTGTCCTTTGTCCATTCCCTCCTCCCTGGACATCTCAGTTCCATTTGCTGGTCATTGTAAGCAGTTCAGACTTCCTGAGTGTTTTCTTCATGGGTAGGTGTGTGTAGGAAATACTTCCCTAAATAATTTTTGGGGGCACTGCTTTGCTGGTTTCCAGCTTTGCTTGTTCTGTCTCTGGGGACAGTGAACCCTGGGCTGCCTCCCAGCTACAGCGTTTCTATGCACACTCCCTCCCTATCCCAGCTTGGAGGGTGGAGTGACCCCCAACATGGTGATAGTCAGTGCTGCTTTTACGTCTTTCTCTTCTGGAGCCATGAGACCTGTTCTCCCTGTCCATCTCCCAGCACTCCAAGCCAAGCTAAGGCAGCGGAAGTAATTTCAGATTTCCCTGTGAATGGGTCCAGAACTCGGCCTGTGTTATCGTTAGTCCAGGAGTTGAGCCGGCTGCTGTGAAAGTGTGTGGTGGCCAATCTTTTTTTTTTTTTTTTTATGTATTTTTGAGACAGGGTCTCCTTTAGTCCCAGCTGGCCTGGAGTTTACTCTGTAGACCAGGCTGGCCTTGAACTCATAGAGATCTGCCTGCCTCTGCCTCCCAAGTGCTGGGATTAAAGCCCGGCTGCAGTAGCCTGTCTTACGGGAGTGTCCATGAAGGCCTGGATTTGGGTCAACCCTGCATCTAGAACCATGGCATATGTTATTTTAGAGAATCCTCACCACTGTTTTTATTATCTGAATAGAAGTTGATGGCTTCTCCTTTGAACAGGTTTGTGTGATAGTTTTACTGCTTTGTTTAGGGGAAGGAGCACAGGCAGTCACTCTTGCCCTGTGCAGACAGAGTCAATCACAGGCAAGATTGCATATCTTCCCAGTAGGCTGTTCTTTCTAGCTTTGTCAGAACAATGGTGCTAGCAACATGAATCCTTTGGCCTGCGATAAGGAAGAGGACATTTAAGGCCAGCAGGTAAGATCTCCCCACACTTCCTTATTGCCCTGTCCTCTGAGAAGTATCACTGATTAAGCTTCCCTTCCATTTTGTTTTCAACAAGGAGAAGTGAAAGTTAGAATACTCTCCTTACAGATTCAATATAAAATAGCATTCATAAAGGTTACAGAGGAGTGCACATCATATCCAGTCTGAGAGTTATTAATGTGTAAGCCTGTTTAAGTAACGTGCTTTACTGGCAAGACTTCTCATATTTTTCTAGGGTTGATTTTTCCCATTGAGATAGATGCAGAACTCCAAATGAAGAGGAACAAAACCAATAGAGATGTGCACGTGTGTTGGGAACCCTTTCTGTGACTTGCAATGTAGATTCCCCTATGCTTGGGGCTGTCTCTTTCCCTGTGCAAGTTCTTTCTGGACTATAAGTGTCCCAGAGTCTGGGAGGGACTTCTTCATCTGGCATGCTGCTTGGTATAGAGCAGGTGGTCAGGGATAGTGGAGGCCAGATGAATGCTGGATGGAGAGATGGAGAATGCACAGAGTAGCAAGAAGCAGATGTAGGGTCTATGGACCAGAAAGCAATGTGAAGTCATGTAAGAAGAGATAGCTGAAGTCGGACTGCTTAGGAAGCCACATTGACCCATCTTCCTTCACCATATAACCTTGGGGAATCCGCTTAATGCATCCAGGCTCCATTTAGGAAATCTGTAATAAATAAATAAAAAGGATTTATTGTTTTGAAGTTACATGAAGTAAGGCATTTACTTCCTATGAGACAATCTAAATCTAAGTTGGTTCTTTTTTTTGAGACAGGGTCTCCCTATAGCCCCAGCTGGCCTGGAACTCAACTCTGTAGATCAGGGTGGCCTTGAACTCACAGAGATCTGCCTGCCTCTGCCTCCTGAGTGCTGGGATTAAAGGTGTGAACTACCATGCCTGGTTTGTATTTTATTTTAGACAAGGTCTCCTTGTAGCCCCAGCTGGCCTAGAAAATTGCTATGTAGAGCAGGCTGGCCTTGAACTCTCTCAGAGATCTGCCTGCCTCTGCCTCTGCTTCCTGAGTGCTGGGATTAAAGGTATGTGCCACCATGGCCAGTGAGACAATCTAAGTTTTTTTTTTTTAAATTTTATTTATTTTTGTATGTGTATGAATGTCCTGTCTGCATGTAGGTTTGTGTACCCTTGTCGTGCAATGCCGCGGAGGTCAGAAGAGGGCGCCAGATTCCCCTGGAACTGGAGTCAAAGACAGTTTTCAGCCGCCATGTGGGTGCTGGGATCAAACCTGGGTCTTCTGCAAGAGCAGTCGGCACTCTTAACCACTAGGCCATCTCTCCAGCCCCTACGTTTTTTTTTGTTTTTTTGTTTTTTTTGTTTTTTTTTTTTGAGACAGGGTCTCCCTATAGCCCCAGCTGGCCTGGCACTCACTCTGTAGATCAGGTTGGCCTTGAACTCACAGAGATCTGCCTGCCTCTGCCTCCCAAGTGCTAGAATTAAAGGCATCTGCCACCATGTCTGGCTTAAAGATGGTTCTTAGCTACCATGTGGGTGCTGGGGAAGTATGTATAATTTTTGTCTTTATGTACCATTTGAATGAAATTATATTAAAAAAAGAATCAACATGATATGAAACAATGCCTTTGGAAGTCTTGCCCTGACCCTTTCTATCAATTATGGACCTTGGGCCTACCCAAGTTATTTTCCCAGTTCTTAAGAGATGGCCCCTTGCATGACTCCAGAAGGTACTGCAATGGAATCCTATGCACAATTCCATTTTGTGTTTGCAGGCCTATTTACAGACATCCCACAGGGGCCCCCAGATGTGACCTTGCTGGACCTAGGATCAATGTACTTGTAATTTTGATAGACATTGCTAAACTGACCTCCTTAGAGATTCGTATCTCTCCTGTGAGCACATAATGCTGCAGCTTCCCAAACCACTGTTGTTGTGCGTCAGTCAACAGTGTAGAAAAGTGTAATGTGTTTTCTCAGTGTAGCTGGAACTTGAATTCTGTTATTTTGACGAAAATTGATATGTTTTAAGTTTATGTGACTAAGATGTATTTATATTTCTTTTGTGAATTCTGCATTTATGTCCTTTGGGTATGTATTAGTTACTTTTCTGTTGCTTATGAAAGGAAGAGTTTATTTAAGCTTATGATTGATGGTTCCAAGAAATTAGAGTCCAATGCGGTGGGAGGCATGGTGGCTGGGCTGGAGCAGAAAGCCGAAGTTCACATCTTTTTTTTTTTTGGTCTTTTTGAGACAGGGTCTCCCTGTAGCCCCAGCTGTCCTGGAACTCACTCTGTAGACCAGGCTGGCCTTGAACTCACAAAGATCCGCCTGCCTCTGCCTCCCAAGTGCTAGGATTAAAGGCGTGCGCCACCACGCCCCGCCGAAGTTCACATCTTGCAATGAGCACAGGAAGTCAAGAGAGAGTCTCTGGAGACCAGCAAGGCTTGTTAGGCTCTCTAAGCCCGCCCCCAGTGACTACTTCCTCCAGCATGGGCAAACCTTCTAAGACTTCCCCAAATAGCCACTAACTGGGGACACAAATGTCTGAATACTTAAAGCCTATGGGGGACACTCTCATTCAAACCACCACAGGGTATTTTCCCTTTATTTTAAGCTTTTGTTGCTTGAGCTCTGGAGTACTTGTAACTTTAATTTGTCAATTGTTTGTTGGTGTTCTGGCTCCACAAAGGCACAGAGCAGATGCAGGTGGATGGAAGCTGACCTTGCCTTTGAGAAGCTCATGGCTTAGCGGGGTGAGCCTTGGGGGGATGGAGTGTGTTGGGGTGACATTATATGCCCATATAAAGAAAAAAAAATCAGTATGTTTGCATCTATAAAGAAACCTAGTGCAGGAGTCAACCATGAACTGTGTGAGGTGAGACTCAGGTGGAGCTGGAAGTCTGAGGAGGCATGTTCTGGGCTGGCCCGGCAGGGAGGCCCCATCCAGGCCCAGGCAGCCGTGAGGCTCTCAACAACCTGGTTCCCAGTGCTGCTTTGGCCTCATCCCCACCCTCCTGCGCCAGCCACTTGTGAGTGATAAATACATGTTCTCTGAGCGCAGTAACTGAAGAAGAGTCTGACGTCAGTGCTGTACTGAGGTGTCAGACGGCAGGGAGGCGAGGGGCAAGGTCACCGTCATGGGTCAGGTCGACTGTGGTAGCATCCTGTTCTTTCCCACCCCTTCCCTTGATGGCAGGGGATGTTAGAACAGTCATGTGCTCTCCTCTCTCTCAAGGAGCGGACTGTCAGCCTTGACTCCACATATTTTCTTTTCTTCCTGTCCTCTTGCTTCAGTGAAACCTTTTACTTCAATAACTTTGTCACCTCTTCTCCCTCTTTCTCTTCTGGGACTGACATCTTGGCCGCATTCCCAGGCTAGTACACCAGAGATAAAGATACTCTTTCCATGGTTTCCTGAACATTGTCATGCCTTCTTCCTTTTCCCCAGCTCAGCAGGGCATGCCCGTATAGGTCGGAGGGCAGCTGTCAGGAGTTGGTTCTCTCCTTCCACTATGTGTGTTTTGGGAATTGAACTCTGGTCATCAGGCCCGAGGGCAGGTACCTTTACCCTACAAGCCATCTTGCTTGTTGCACATACACTTTTCAAACTCAAACAGATGAATGTTCTATTACTTTCCTATACTTGTAATCAAAGTACCTCAAACTTGGTGGCTTAAAACAACAGAAAAATCCTAAAATCCCAGCACTCTGGATACTGAGGCAGAAGGACTACAAGTCTGAGGCCAGCCTGGGCTACATAGTGAGACAGCCTGGGCTACACAGTGACCCAGCCTAGGCTACATAGTGAGACAGTATCAAAACAAAAACAAAACTAGATATGTGTTCTCTCACAGTTCTGTAGGCCAGAGACTCCAAACCTTGGTGTTGGGGCCATGTTCTTTTGAAGGCGATTTTTCCTGCTGTCTTCATTTCTGGTGGTTGCTACCAGCCCTTGGGCTTCCTTGGTTCATGGCAGAACAGCTCTAATCTCTCCATCTTCACATGGCTACCTTAACAGGTGCTGATCTGTACCCAAACTTACCTGTCCTTCCAAGCGCAGCAGTCATCGGATTAGGGCCATACTAACCCACTAATCATTTAAACTTGATTTCCCTGTAAATAACCCATTTCTAAACAAGGCCACCTTCATAGGTTCTGGGCATTAGAACTGTGACATATCGTTATGGAGTTGTGGGCCAGCTGGAAGTGACGCCCATCGTGTGCTCAGCTTTTCTTAGTTACCCCATAATCCTCCTTGTGGAATGTAGCAGCTCTTCAACATCAGGGCAACACACACCTTGCTGCAGTTTCTTCTTTTGGATATGACTTGGGAGAACAGACTTTAGCTCCCCGAGTTTTAGTGTCGACATCTGTAAATGGGGACCATAGACTCACCTGCTCCATGTAGCTGCGTGTCAGGACTTACCTTGCACAGGATCTGGCAGGTGGACTTACCATAATCTTCCTCTTAGGAGAGCAGACTAGCAGCTCCTCTTCCTCATCTTCACATGGGCTTGGAGCAAGCATGACAGTGGACTTAGAATCTCTGCTGAATTCTTAGCACACCGAGGAGACTGTTGCCAGCACCACAGTGCTCTGGACTGGACAACAATATAAGCTCAAGATTTGCACATGGGAAAGTGAACTTCGCCTTTCTGTGCTCTCTGTCCCCATATTGTCTATTTGCTGCGCTTAAAGTAGCAGAGGGAAATGCAAAGAGAACAATTTTGGGCATGTATGTCCATGTGTGTTTGACTTTAGGTCATCCGAGTGATGTTTTTAGCACAAGGCTTCTTTCTGCTTTCCGTCCTGCATGCATCCAGATCCCGTGCAGGGTGGGGGAGAACTCCCCTGCCTCTGGTTTCTGCCCGCTTCATGCTCTTCAATGGTGGTGTAGCTCTGAGGTAGCTGCTGAGAAAGACAAACCACTACTTGTTACTGGAAAAAAAAAATGAAAGAAAAGAAAAAATAAACCCCCAACAACACCAGTCTTTTATCTCCATGTTCCTCTGAGCTGCCAGGCTTATTTCAGAAAGGGAACAAGTGGGTTTTATCTTCCTGCCATGGGAACATCAAAGAGTTCAGAGGCCTGGGGGTGGACGGGGGAGGGGGAGGGATGTGAGTAGAGAAAAAAGAAGCCTGGCTTCACCAGGGAATGGGGAGCAAGCTGCTGCTGACGTGGTTGGGCAGGAAGGGCTAGTGAGGGGAGGCCCCTAGGAGTCCTGAGCCACATAGATGAACCAGGCTGTAGTAAGGAGAGCAAGCACCCCACTCTTTCAAAGTGTGGGGTGCTTATTGAACAGGTGGATTGCTGGGTATGATGGCTTGCAGCTGTGATCCTAGTACTCAGGAGGCCAATACAGGATGAGGCAAATTGCAATCCAGACTGGGCTATGTAGTGAAACCCTGTTTCACCACCTCCCCCCCCTCCACCCCCACAACAAAAGCATCAAACCAACCACCAAACAACAACAACAAAAAATCCCATTTATGTTGTATATCTACCGACAGCATCCATCTCTACTGCTTTTTAAACTTGTGTAAAACTGAAACTATACTTTAAAAAATTGGAGGTCAGGATCTTATGTAATGTAGCCTACTTTGGGTTTTGTGGTTCTGCTTTAGCCTCTTGAGTAGCAGAGATGACAGGTATCTGCCACCGTGCCCAACTTCATATTGTCTTTTGATGGACAAAGTTTTTAAATGTTACGTGGCCTAAAATGTTAGCTGGGCATGGGTATAATCTCAGGAAGCTGAGGCAAGAGGGTTGCCTTGCCACAAATTAGAAGGCAACCTGGGCTACAGTGTGAGTTCCAGGACAGCCTGAGCTATAGAGTGAGATCCTGTCTCAAAAACAAAACAACAAACAAACAAGTTTATGAAATCTAACACACACACACACACATGCACGCACACACATATGTGTGCACACACACACACAAATGCACACTTACTTCTGTTATCTGTGCTCCTAGGGTTATTATATTGCCAGGCCAGGCACAGGGCCTCACATCTGTAATCCCATTATTCAGTAGGTTGAGGCAGGATGACTGCCACAAATTTGAGGCCAGCCCGGCCACATGTTAAGTTCAGGGCCAGCATAGAAAAACTTGTCTCAAGAAACCAACCAACCAACCAACCAACCAACCAGCCAACCAACCAACCAACCAAATGACAAAAAAAGGAAAGACAGAATCCATCATCAAATCTGATAGTATGACACTTTCTTCTAATCATTTTATAGCATTAGGTAGGTTTTATGTTGTGTTTCTGATCAATTTTGAGTTACTTGTGCATATTTTATTAGGCTAAAAGGTTTGATCTCATCGTTTGGTATCTGGATGCTCCAGCACCATTTGTTGGAAAGACTTTTCCAACCGGAATGGTCTTGGCACCTCTGTCACAAGTTATTTGATGGGACTGGGGTGAGCCTTCCCTAGGGTGCTTGCCTAGTCCAGAGGGCTCAGAGTTCAAGTTCCCAAATCACAAAAAGAAATAGATAATCAAAATTAAAATAAATGGTTTGACCATGCACTTAAGGGTTTTTTCCTGGGTTTTCCATTCATTTGATCTCTGTCTGCTTTTATGCCATTACCACAGTTTTATAGTTAAGAAAAAAACCAAAACCAAAACCATCCTGTAGTTTATAAGAAGTTCAGAATCAGGAAGTGTGAGCCTAGAAGACTTTTTCTATTCTAAGATTATTTTACTTATTCAGAGTTCCTTGAAATTGCACATGAATTTTAGAATGATTTTTTTATTCCTGAAAAAACTGAGATTTTGATACAAACTGAATTTAATTTATAGATCTCTTTGAATAGTTTTGAGATCCTAATAATATTAAGTCTGTCAATCTAAAATATATGCTATATTTCCATTTATCTATGTCTCCTTTAATGTCTTTCATCAGTGCTTTGCAGTTTTCATTTTTATATCATTTATGCCCTTGGTTCAGCTAATTTCTAGGTATTTTATTACATTTATTTATTATTTATTTATTTATCGATCTATTTATTTAGTATATGTGTGTGGGTATACATGTGTCATGGTGCACGTGTGGAGATCAGAGGACAGCGGGACTTAGTTTTCTCCTCCCGTCATGTGGGGTCCTGGGATGGAACTCAAATCTCCAGGCTTGGTGGCAAAAGCCTTTACCTCCTGCTTCATCTTAACAGCACTGTAGTTTTATTTTTTATTTTTTCCTTTTTCTTCTGGAAATATCTTTGTTGGATTTAGGTATCAGAGCAATGCTGGCCTCACAGAGTAAGTTTGGAAGTATTCTCTCTTCAATTTTTGAATAAGTTTTGAGAAGTTGGAGAGATGACTCAGCGGTTAAGAACACTGGCTGCTCTTGGAGAGGACCTGGGTTTGATGCCCAGCACCCACATGGTGGCTAACAATTGTCTTAACTCAGTTCCAGGGGATTCATCACCTGATTCTGATCTCCAAGGGCATCACACGACATGGATGTACTTACAGACATCCTGGCAATGCACTCATATGCTTAAAAATGAAAATAATAAATAAAGTATTTTTAAACAGGAAGAAGAGTTTGAGAATAGACTGCCATGGTGGCACGTGTCTTTAATCCAAGTACTTGGAGGCAGAGATAGGCAGATCTCTGTGAGACTCAGCCAGCCAGCCGGTGCTACATAGTGAGACTCAAAGAAAAAAAAAAAAGAAAGAAAGAAGGGAAGGAAGGAAGGAAGGAAGGAAGGAAGGAAGGAAGGAAGGAAGGAAGAAAGAGCATTAGGATTTTTTTTTCCCTAAAATGTAGAATGTAGTCCAAGCTGAACTTGAACTGCCTATACAAGTTGACCTCAAAGGTACCTCCTCCTTCCCTGGGATTTCGGGTTTGAGGCAGCAGCCTAGGGGGAGATTTGTTTACTCCTGACTCAACCTCTTCACTTACTAAAACCCTATTTAGATTTTCTATTTCTTTGTGATTTAATTTTGGTAAGTTTTAAGTTTCTAGGAATTTTTCTTTTTCATCTAGATTATCCAATGTGCTAATGTAACTCATAGGACACTCTTAAAGTCCTTTCATTTCTGTTTAATCAGCAACAATGTTCCTGCTTTCATTTTTGTATTTTAGCCCTTTCTCCTTTGGTCCAGACAGCTCATTTGCCAGTTTTGTTGACCTTTTTGCCCCATTAATTTTCTTTTATTGTTTTTCATTCTCTATCTTATTGATCTCTGTTCTTTATTATTATTATTTTTTCTGCTCACATTGAGTTTAGTTTATTCTTTTTCTATTTCCACAATTTGTAAAAGTTGATTTTACAGTTGTCTTTTTTTTTTTTTTTTTTTTTTTTTGCTACAGGGTCTCCTTGCAGCCCCAGCTGTCCTGGAACTCACTATGTAGACCAGGCTGGTCTTGAACTCAGAGATTTGCTTGCCTCTGCCTCCTGAGTGCTGGGATTAAAGGCATGTGCCACCACGCCCAGCAGTTTTCTTTTTAAAATGTAAACTTTTTTTTTGTTTGTTTTTTTCCAGACAGGGTTTCCCTGTAGCCCCAGCTGTCCTGGAACTCACTCTGTAGACCAGGCTGGCCTTGAACTCACAAAGATCCACCTGCCTCTGCCTCCCGAGTGCTAGGATTAAAGGCGTGCGCCACCATGCCCTGCTAAAATGTAAACTTTTATAGCTGTGAATTTCCCTAACACCACACATTTGGCGTGCTTTCCATTTTTTCCCCCTCTCCAAGCAGATTCTAATTCCCCTTATGATTTATTTGATGCATTGATTGCTGAAAGTTCTTTTGTTTGAATGTCATATTTATTCCTTGTGATCTGAAAACAGCTGTGCTCTTATATTGTAAATCCCTTAACAGATTCTAGAATTAAGCTACCATTTATTTTCAGACTTAGGCATTTTTGGTATATGGTATGTACGCATAAAATCAAAAGAAAGAAAAAAAAAAGAAAGGTATTTTGTTTGATTTAACAAAGTTGTTCAAATTTTCTAGTTCCACATCAGTTATTGATTTTTGTTTTTTTTGGTCCTTTTGAGACAGGGTCTCCCTTTAGTCCCAGCTGACCTGGAACTCACTCTGTAGACTAACCTGGCCTTGAACTCACAGAGATCTTCCTGCCCCCACCACACCCAGCCTCAGTTATTGATTTTTAAATGTCTTCCTATTGTAGACAGAAAAGATAATTTGTATTGAATGCATCATTTGAAATGTAAGCAGTGCCTGAAGGGATGGCTCTGTTGGGAAGGTGTCTGCCACCCAAGCATGGGGACCTGGGTTTGGATCCCCAAGACTGAAGATGGTGGTACACAGTTGTCATGCTAGCCCTGGAGGTGGAGGGGGGAGACAGCCAATCCCCCAGCTCATCACCCAGCCAGTCTAGACATGGTTCTCAAAAAACCAACTCAAATATTACTATTTCCTGCTGAAAGGGGCGACGTGGGGGGTGGGGGGAGTGGTCAGGAGCAGGCAGGCACGTAGGCAATGGAGAGTAAGACTGTAGAAGAATCTGGTTAACAGCCACTCTGGAGACTTCCTTGATGTGTTCCTGCAAGAAGCTGAGGAGATCAGAAGGAGTCTCCTGGTTGAGGTTGGAGAGGCTCCTCTTACTGCTGGATGGTCTGGGTTGGAGGACTGGGTCTAAACGTGGGCTACCCAGTTTCATCTGTCCCGGTATCCAGAGCAGGGACAAGCCAGCAGTATGTTGGTCTTTTTGAGACTGGGTCCTTATAGCCCCAGCTGTCCTGGAACTCACTCTGTTAGACCAGGCTAGCCTTGAACTCACAAAGATCAGCCTGCCTCTGCCTCCCAAGTGCTAGGATTAAAGGTGTGCGCTACCATGCCTGGCTAAGACTCCATTTTTAAATAAGCTCTCATTCACAGGTCTTAGGGTTTAAGACATCCCTTTCTGTAGGATAGACACAATTCAATCATCCATAACAAATAGTTCAAAGGAAAAATGAAATAATACAGATTTACATGTAAAGGAGTACTGAGATTACTTGTGCATGATGACAGAATTGATTAGTCCATAGGACGAAGGGTGTAAAGGGTGGTGGTGAAGCAGTACCAGGTAAATTCATCCCAGAAAGGATAGAAATTACATGTGTTTTAGTTAAGTTAAACTTAAACTTTTTTTTTTGAGACAGGGTCTCCGTTTAGTCCCAGGGTCTCCCTTTAGTCCTAGCTGGCCTAGAGCTTGCTATGTAGACCAGGCTGGTCTTGAACTTACAGAGATCTGCCTGCTTCTGTCTCCTGAGTGCTGAGATTAAAGGCGTGTGCCACCACGCCCAGCTTAAAGATGGTTCTTAGCTGCCATGTTGGTGCTGGGAATTGAACCCAGGTCCTCTGCAAGAGCAGTCAGTGCTCTTAACCACTGAGCCATCTCTCTAGCTCAACTTTGTAAACTACCTTAAAAACAATGAATAGGGCCAGAATCTCATAGTCAGAAAAGTTGAACAGGCTTCCATCAAAACATAATTTTTTCTGGGCTATTCTTTTCTTAAAAAATATTTTATTATTTTTATTTTATGTGTATGAGTAGATTGCCTGAATGCGTGTAAGCACACTTATGTCATGCAGTGTCCTTGGAGGTCAGAAGAAGCTGTCAAATCCCCTGGAACCAGTTGTTATCCACCATGTGGGTGCTGGGAATTGAACCCAGGTCCTTTGTAAGAGCAACCAGTGCTCTTAACTGCTGAACAATCTCTCTAGCTCCTCTGTGCTATTCTTAATCTGTTCATTTTATCATGTGGATTAAATGATCCTAAAACACATGGAGCATTAAGTGGCCTTCAAATCTCATGTTCAAGATTCACTTTCTTGGCAAGCTTGTTTCTGCCTCCATTTTTCAGCCCTGCTCCCTCTATCACTGGGGTGGAGGGTGAGCCATGTTCTTCTCAGTGCAGCTGTTGGCTTATTGAAAATGGCAGTTCCTCCAGTGGAGATGTGCAGAGCTCTACACAGATGTCTGTTCATTCTCTCCTTGGTTGCCTCAGAGACCTGGCATGAAGCCAGGCCTAGGGAACTAGGAGAACTTCTTAGGGCCACTTGATTCAGTATTATGTCCAGGACACCATGAGACATTTTCTATACTTTTTCTTTTTGAAATTACTGTTATTATTATTTTTCTTTTTTGGATTACTGGAGATTGAACCCAGGGCCTTGCAAATGCTAATTCATGTAGCCTGCCATTGAACTATAACTGCTCTGTACTTAAAGTATGCAGTTCTCAGACCTCAGCCTACAAAACATGTAAGGTATAAGTACTGGCATTATTAGCTTCATTGGCTGTACCTGTTGAACTTCTCACAGCTGCATGGGCATGCAAGAAAAGAGCTGACAGAGACAGAAACGCATATTCAGAGCATCTATATGTTACAAAATGAAACAAAACATGAACCTCACAAGAAAGTACTTAAACTGCAGACACACGGGATCAATAAAGAATACTGTCCTTAAGAAAAAGTAACTTGGGAACGAGCGTGGGAATTCTTTCCCTCGTGATTCATATTCCTGACATTCTTTGGCCGTCTTACTATATAGCTTCCCTCTATTGTGCTGTATTGCTTTTTTTTTCCAGAAAGAGAAAATCCCCCCAGAGAAATCCAAGCCAAGTTGGAGAATGCTAAGTAGTTTAGGCCAAACCCAACAGAGCCAGCAGCACTTTCCAGTAGGAAATGACTCTATCCGGAGGGCCTGGGGCCAGACCAGTGGCCTAGCTCACAGTCTTGGGGAGGCAGGCCCTTTCATGTCTAATGTCCAGCTCTCTAATCTACTCCTATTTTTTAAAGTGCTTGCCAGTTTCACACGTGTCACCCTGTCCAGAAGTTTCTAAGTAGACGCTACATGTTTCAGTCTTAAATTTTATTTTAACACCACGGGGCTCTTCAGGCAGAATCCACATCATCTAGCCTGGGTGTTCTCTCATTCTTTCTCATCTGTGAGGAAACATGTCTGAAAAGAAAACAGAAGAGAATAGGACTCTTTCAGCTTGTTTCTGTCTTAGTTTCCTATACTGTAACAAATAACCTATGAGAGTCAACTTATAAAGAAAAAAAGAATTATTTTTGCTCATGGTTTTGAATGTTTCAGTCAATGACTTCTTGGCCATGTTAATTTGAGTGTGGGGTGAGGCAGCACTTGGTGGCAGGAGCATGAGGTGGAGCAGGCTGCACACTTCACGTGGCTGGGAGGCTAAGAGTGAGGCGTTGATGTCCCACAAGTCCCTTCATAGGCACACTCCCAGCAACCTAAATTCTCCCAGTAGGGGTTTAGAAGCAAATCTTAGAAGCTCTACTACATCCTGATGGTGCCATGTGTTAGAGATCAAGTCTGTCACTCATAGGCAAAGTGGGGGCAGGAGGGAGGGTATTTAATATCCAAACTGTAGAACTATGACTGTAAAACTAGGTCTGTTTGTCTCAAGTTCTTAAATTTCTTTCTTTTTCTTTTTCTTTTATTTTATTATTTAAAATTTTATTAAATTTTATTTATTTTTGTATGTGTATGAGTGTACTGTCTGCATGTACGTCTGTGTACCCGTGTCGTGCAATGCTGCGGAGGTCAGAAGAGGGTCTCGGATTCCCCTGGAACTGGAGTTCTCCTGGAATTGGAGTTACAGATGGTTCTTAGCTGCCATGTGGGTGCTGGGGATCGAACCCGGGTCCTCTGCAAGAGCAGTCAGTGCTCTTAACCACTAGGCTATCTCTCTAGCCCCAAATTTCTTTTTCTTTCTTTCTTTCTTTCTTTCTTTCTTTTTCTTTCTTTCTTTCTCTTTCTTTCTTTCTTTCTCTTTCTTTCTTTCTTTCTTTCTTTCTTTCTTTCTTTCTTTTTCTTTCTTCTCTTTTTTTTTTTTTTTTGAGAAAGGGTCTTCCTATAGCCCCAGCTGGCCTGGAACTCACTCTGTAGACCAGGCTGGCCTTTTACTCACAGAGATCTGCCTGCCTCTGCCTCCCAAGTGCTAGGATTAAAGGTGTAAGCGGTTTTTAGCCGCCATGTGGATGCTGGGAATTGAACCCAGGTCCTCAGCAAGAGCAGTCGGTGCTTTTAATGGCTGAGCCATCTCTCCAGCCCTCTTAAATTTCTTTTAAGACTTTGTGTGTGTGTGTGTGTGTGTGTGTGTGTGTGCACGCACATATGTCTGTTTATGCATATGTCCCAGAGATTCATCTCCTGGGGTCCAAGATACTTCATCTATACCATAAGTGTTGCAATTACTTTTACCCTCTTTTAAAATTCCCTCTATATTAAGTGCTGACTGATGGATATTTTACTAAGGTCTTTGATTATTATTTATCTTCCCTTATATTCAACTCTGTAAGGTAGTAACACCAATGGGTCTTGGTTTGGAGTTGAGAAAGCCAGGCTCATGGCAGTTCAGGGAACTGCCCAACATCCCATGGCTGAATCGAGGCATCAGCGTTTGAAGCCAGGCTGAACTCTTTCTGATGCTGGGATGGTTTGCTGAATATTTTTATGTCTTTGGTAAGAAACACACTTTATGAGTCTGTAGGAAAATGATATTGAAAACAACCTATTTTTGTCATCTGTGAAATTCATTGGATCCTTAGCTGGTGTGTGGTTAGGGACTCGAGTTGGGCGCATTCACAGCCCCACAATGTGGTGTTGCCACTTTCCTTTGGGCTGCTTTTTCTTGTAAACTTCCCCTTGTCCCAAAGTCCAAGATCATCCTGGGCCACACATGTCTTTCCATGGAAGAGACCTATGCAAAGTGTCCCGTGGTTTTATGGAGATCAGCTTTGTTTCTTTTCTGGGTTCCTACTCCCAGCACTGGAGAGTGAGCCTGGGGCTTCCTCATGCAAGACAAGAACTCTACCACTCAACTATCAGCCCTGTTTTTAAGGTTTTGTTTTTCCAGACAACTTCCTACTATGTAATCCTGGCTGGCCTTGAACTCACAGAAATCCTGCCTCAACCCTCCACGTGGTGGGATTATATATGTGCACCACCTCACCTGGTTTGGGGATTAGACTTTCAAAGCATTCTGGCAGGGCTAGCCTTAGGTTGAATTTAGAAAAGCATGGAACTTGATCTGTAGTTACCCTACCTCCTGTATTTATTTCTCTTCTTCAAATTAAACCCACTTGTTGGGGATGTAGCTTGGTGGTCGAGTGCTTGCCTAGCATGTGGTCCTGAATCCATCTCTAGCATAGTAAAATAAATGAATGGAGTGAGCCTATCTCCTCAAATCCTTATGACAATCTCAAGGCTTTGTAGCTATGACCTCTGCTATTAGGAAGAACATCAACCTGGTAGTCACTCCCAGGCCTTAGTGGGCTATTCTTCTGAGCATAAAAGAATACTCCAGGGAAAGAATAGTCTTAACCCACAGCGTACCTCAATAAGGGTGGGCTTTTAGACTTCAGGGGCAGAGGGGCTTAGTGTGTATTAGGCATTATTGGAGACACTGATTAAATCTCCCACTTTTCTACAAACCTGCCTCTCTGCACACACAGGGCATTTGCATTTGCTGTTCTTTGTCTATTTATCTAGCCCCTGACTAGATCTCAAGATCCGTGAGTGAAGAGGCGGTGTCTGCTCTTTGTCATTGCAGCTGTGGCATGCGGCATCTCACCTTGTTTATGTTGGACCCTTAACAAATAGTTGACTAGGAGCCTTTGTTGACTTTCGTCATCTTCCTTTTTGCCTCTCCTGCCCTGCTGCTTACTGGAAACCTTGGGGATACATCATCATTCTGTCATAGAAGTTTGCAAGTAGCAAGTTAAGGATGCTAAATAGTCTCACTTTTTCCTATTCTTCCTGCCCTTCAGCCTTTACTTAACTTCCCCAGATGTTAACATCTTACATAAGTACAGCATAGGAAACTACGGACAGCATTAACTAATCCATGTATGTAATTCACATTTTGTCGTACCAGTTTCGTTTGTTCTGGAAAGCAATCCTGGATCCTGTGTTGGTTCTAGTTGTACTGCCTTTTCAAAGTTCTGTACAGATACCATGTCAAAGAGACAGGCTCTTTGTATGTACCAACATGCCTGGCTTCCATCATTATATCTTTTAAAACACAAAATACAACATCCTAAAAAACCCAAAATTTATCAGTAATATGAATTATTATGAAGTTTTTGGATCTACAATAGCAAGAAATTAAAGGGATCATTATTTAGGAATATTCAATATCAAAAGTTTTATTTATTATTTTTATTTTATGTGTATGAGTGTATTGCCTGCCTGCCTATAAGTGCACCCATGTTGTGAAATGTCCAAGGAGGTCAGAAGAGGATGGCAAGTTCTCCTGGAACTGGAGTTATGGACAGTTGTTAGCTGCCACTTGGGTACTGGGAATCAAATGGCAGATTTGCAAGAGGAGCCAGTGCTCTTAACCACTCAGCCATCTCTCTAGTCCCCCAATATCAAGAGTTTTAACATCTGTTATGGAGTAGCCTCTTGAAAGAGCTAACACTTGTATTTTTCAGAAAGTATTTTCTCTCTAAAGACTCTCACCAGCTACACAAAAACCTGCAGTTTTTATTCTGAAGATAACTTCTTTGTCCTTGAGACTTTTCATTAATTCAGCAATTATTCATTAATAGCCCACTACAGTTCCAGTTCTAAAAAGAACCAGACACAGAGCGGCTGCCTTGAGAGAGCTCATCATTTAAATCCAGTGTGCCAAGCACTGACTCTGAAGCCCTGTAAGCTTTTAATTTACCTTTCAAGATTCAGATTAGGCTGGAGAGATGGCTCAGTGATTAAGAACATCTGTTGTTATTCCAGAGGACCTGGGTTTGATTCCCAGTACCCACATGGGAACTAAGAACCATCCATAACTCCAGTTCCAGGAGATCTGATGCCTTCTGGCCTCTGTGGGGTTTGCACACATGTGGTACACTTACATATGTGTGGGCAAAACGCTCATACACATTAAAAAAAAGATTCAGACACTCATTTCCTCTGTAAGGACAAATGAAGTCTTTTGTTATGTACATCGTCCTTTGGATCCTTAGAAAACCTATTTTAAAATGGTCTGTGTCCATGTGCCCTGGGCTTTGTTTTTTCTTATTGCCACTGGATATTTGAGTGTTTTGTCTTCCTTTTCAATTGTTTTCCGGTACTCTCTTCAGTTTGTCCAGTCAGTTGACCATTTCTGATACTTCTTAGCAGTTCCCGTTCTCCACCGTCACTATTTGTTGCTTTCCTCATTGCTGGAGCCTGGTCATCCAGGCTTTCCCCTCTTCCCTTCCCTAGCTTCTTCCTACCTGGGTGTCTAATGTTAGCGTGCTCTGAACAAGTTACCTCTTGAGGACGTGTACTCATTGTCACTTTCAAAAATTATTTCTGGGCTGGACATGGTGACATATGCCTTTGATCCTAGCACTTGGGAGGCAGAGTCAGGCAGATCTCTGTGAGTTCAAGGCCAGCCTAGTCTACAGAGCCAGTTCCAGGACAGCTGGAGCTACAGGGAGACCTTGTCTCAAAAAGAACAACAACAACAAAAAAGTCTTTAAGCTTGGCTGTAAACGTCAGATCTTCTTGGGAGTAATGAATGCTGTTAAAAACACCCTCAAAATGGTTTCCTGAGGGTTTCTGCTTGAAAGTTGTATTAGAAGACCTTTAAAAGGCATGCATAACTTAGCTATTGCACTGTCACTTACCACCATTGCAGATATGGCATTTTGCAAAATCATTAACAATAAAAATATATTTAAGAATATATTCTTTTTTTTTTTTTTGTCTTTTTGAGACAGGGTCTTCCTTTAGTCCCAGCTGGCCTGGAGCTTGCTATGTAGACCAGGCTGGCCTTTAACTCACAGAGATCTGCCTGCCTCTGCCTCCCAAGTGCTAGGATTAAAGGCATATGCCACCATGCCCAGCTAAAAATATATTCTTTATAAATACATATTTAAGAATCAAAATATGAGCTTGTAGCTCAGGATATGTATGAAACTGAGGCCAGCCTCATCTTCATAGTGAGTTCTGGGCCAGCTGGATCTACAGGGAGATCCTGTCTCAAAAAAAACCAAACAAATGAACAACAAAATAAAACAAAAAAGAAATATGAGCCTTCAAATCAGATGCTACCAAGCCAACTGACATGTGTAAAATCACAATCTTTTTACATTTTTAGTTCAAATAAAATATGTAAGGGGCTGGAGAGATAGCCGTGCGGTTAAGAGCACTGACTGCTCTTACGGAGGACCCGAGTTCGATCCCCAGCATCCACATGGCGGCTAAGAGCCGTCTGAAACTCCAATTCCAGGAGAACTCCAGTTCCAGAGGAATCTGAGACCCTCTTCTGACCTCCACAGCATTGCACGACACGGGTGCACAAACCTACATGCAGACAGTACATTCATACACATGCAAAAATAAATAAAATTAAAAAAAAAGAAAATATGTAAGACTTAGTGAATTTTAATTTTCCAAATGTTCTTAGAATTATTGACTCATCCTCTAGTTAAAACACAGATAACCCATTTGCCCCAGATGAACTCTATTGGTGTGATGTAGCAATCATGACTGTTTGACCTTCTTCCGCCTGAGCAACCTTCATTTATTAGCAATTCCTTCTTCATATGAAAAGAAGGAACAACAAGAAGGGATGGAAGACTCTGCTTTCATTGTTTCATTTTAAATGGCTAGTTTCACTCTTGCAACAAAATATTAATATTTATTTTGAAAGCAATTGTTTGAAGCAGATATTTAAAAATAATTTTTAATTGAATTTTTGAGATTTCATGTATCTTTTTATTAAAAATTTAAAAGTATTTTATTTATTATTTTTATTTTATGTGTATGAATGTATTGTTTAGATGTATGTAAGTGCACCTGTGTTGTGCAATGCCTGTGGAGTCAGAAGAGGACATTGGATTCCCCTAGAACTGGAATTAGGATGGTTGTTAGCTGCCATGCAGGTGCTGGGAACTGAATCTGGGCCCTCTTCAAGAGCAGCCACCATGTGTCATTGTTGAACCATCTCTCTAGCCTTGAAGCAGATTTTAACAATTTTCAACAGATCTTTAGGAATAAACAATGCTTTAGAAAGAAAAAAAATTCCCATTATTCTATATAGCATTTGTTTCTATTCAGTCATTGCTGATAATTATAATTGTTACTACGAGAACTTTAAATTTGCCAGGCATGGGTGGCACATGCCTTTAATCCCAGCACTCAGGAGGCAGAGGCAGTCGGATCTCTGCGAGTTCAAGGCCAGCCTGGTCTACAGAGTAAGTTCCAGACCAACTGGGGCTACAGGGAGACCCTGTCTCAAAAAAAAGGAAAAAAGGAACTTTAAATTCTTCTGTTTTAAACTTTAAGACTTCTGTGAGGGGTGCAGTTGCAGGGGCAGCAGAAATAGTGCAGCCTCATCTCTGGGCATCCTTGTGCCTGGCCCAGGTGGCCCTCGAGGGAGCACGGACAGGCCTTGCCTTTCAGATTCTGGTGGGCTGGGCTTATGACGGAGTACGGATGGGGGTAAAAATGCTTCAAGCTAATGTTGAGTGGCACTCAAGGTTCACATCTTTAGCAAAACAATTGCAGAAGCGTACGGGCGCAGTCCACACATATTCTAGGACAGCCATGTATTCCCCGCCCTGTGCTCCATCATTTCATCATCTTCATCTTCTGGTTCATTCTTCTTTGAACCAGTTTCCTACCCGTTCTTTTCTTTCCTGCTTTACTTTTGCCCTTGTTCTGGTTGCAGCATGATCCTGTCCATATTTTACAGTTTGGACTTAGTTTAGGGGCTCTCTGCTCATGCACTTGTTTACATTTGGTTGACTGTTCAGACAGCACCTCACCCATTTTGTTTGTGAATCATCTTCAATGGGTAGGGGTTCCCTTTTGATCTTTGGTCTGTATTCAGACAAAGCAGTAAGAGGGCAGATGGTGGTCTTCTAGGACGATCAGGATCTTACTTTTTTCCTTTCTTGTCACTTTGGGAGGAACATAATTCTTCACCTCCTTGCTGCTGTGAGCTTTGTCTCTTTGGACCATCTCTTCTGCCTTTGGCTTTCTTTTGAGGCATGGTCTTCTATCCAAACGTTTCTCTAGAACTTGGCAAAATCAACTGAAGAGTCAGGGTATTTCTTCTGTGACCCTCTCATAAGTCTGCACAGAGAATGCATATGAGTGCATTTTGCTCTGTGGCTTATTAGAGTCTCCTTGACCCATATTCACAGAGCGGCATCTACCCTCAATTCTGCCTGCCTGAATGAATCTTGGGAGCCATAGCACTGAGACTCAAAAGAGAACTAGAAGGTGATAAGATAAGGGCTGTGACCTTGAGAAAGGTCTCTGTTTCTGCTTTTGTTTTGGAAAAAGAGTTGCCCAGCTTTTGCAGTTAAGATCGTGGCCACTTTGTGTGTGTGTGTGTGTGTGTGTGTGTGTGTGTGTGTGTGTGTGCGTGTGTGTGTTTATGCACATGTCTGTGCATGCAGGGGCCAAAGATACTGAATTACTGAATATCTTCCTGAATCACTGTCCACCTTATTTTTTGAGACAAGGTCTCTGACTGAACTCACTGATTGGAGTAGACTAGCTGGCTGGCAAGCCCCACGGACCTTCCTGTCTCCGCTCCTCAGAACTGGAACTATACACCACTATGCCTGTACAGGGATTCTGGGGATTGAACTCCAGTCTACTTACCAACTAAGCTATTTCCTCAGCCCCTTCCTGGCCATTTATGAAGCCCCCCCCCCCTTTTTTAAGTCTCCCAACAGACCATGATATGGTCACATATGGTCATCGTAGAGTCCCCTTTTGTGTGTGAGTCCTTTTTTAATAGTTGAAGGACACTCTGGCCTCAGACTAACTATGGAGTAGAAAAGGTCTGGCTTCCTGGCAGTCGCTCTGTCCCAGTGACAGCAGTCTGTTTTGTGGAGACATCTGGTATCAAGAATGATTTGAGCTCAGGTCCTGGGAAAATTTTTCTTTCCTACTTTTTTTGGGGGAAAGAAAACATTTTTAAGACTCTCTCTGGCATGTTTTATGAAAATTCTCTTTTAATTCTGGAGGTAACCAAGATAGATTTCATTCTAGAGACAGCATATCACTTATAACTGAGACTTTTTATAACTCAAGGTTGAGGAGGAGAGATCAAGTTACAGCACATACTCTATAACTGCAATTATTTTGGAGGAGAGTGGAAACAGCTCATAGTTGAGACCGCGTACAGACATCTCCCACGCACTTTACTATGAAGATTTAAGGTGGGGGAGGGAGGGTTTGGGATTATCAACTTGGATAGACCTCAGTCTTCCAAGGGAGATGCACAATGAGAAATTGATATGAAAACAGACATGAAATGTGTAGACTTGGGTACTAATTCACATTTCCGGGTCCAAAGTGTGCCTTTATTGATTTTTTTTTTGGAACAGGGTCTTATGTATCTCAGGCTGACCTCGAACTCACTATGTAGTTGAGGATGACCTTGAACTTCTCATCTTCCTGCCTTTATCTCTCCAGGGTTGGGATTATAGGCAAGCCTAAGGCTTCATACATGCTTGGCAAGCACTCTACCAAATGAACTGTGTTTGGCAGTTTTTTAAGGTGGCTAGAGGGATTCAGTCTACAGTGTCTGGCAATGGTATGGTAGTCAGCAATGCAGGGAGCAGAGGACCCCACTGTGGAGTGGTGACGTTCAACTTCTCTCTAGTAGCAGTCACTCTGGGGTGATGATTGTAGCTTCTAGTATGGTTTCTCTTCTTCTCACCAGCTCACATATTCAGTATAAAGGCCCAGGGGGGTAATATTCACTCAATTTTTAGATAAGAAAACTGAGTAAAATCCAGGGAGGTCATGTGACTAGTCTAGAGTCTCACATCTAAAAAAGGCAAAATTAAAAATTTTAAAGTATTTTAGAACTTTAAAAAAAATTTTATTTATTTATTTTTGTATGTGTATGAATGTACTGTCTGCATGTAGGTTTGTGCACCCGTGTCGTGCAATGCTGCGGAGGTCAGAAGAGGGCGTTGGATTCCCCTGGAACTGGAGTTTAAGACAGTTCTTAGCCGCCATGTGGGTGCTGGGGATCGAACCTGGGTCTTAAACCTGGGTCTTGCAGTCGGTGCTCTTAACCGCTAGACCATCTCTCCAGCCCCAGTTTTAAAGTATTTTAAAAAGCCCTAGAAATGGAGGGTCTACGAACAGCAGAGGCTCCCAGGGGAGAGGAAGCCACTGTCTGTAGTGGTATAGCCAGCCACTGGTCGGTGACCCTTGCTCCAGTGTACAACTCCACATCCCAGGCATGTGAGCGACCCTGATGAACTCAGTGGGTCACAAAGCAAAATGTCTTATACATTAAGTGAAGTTGTCAAAGAATAAATTAATAGGTTTTGTCAAAAAATTCCCAGAACCTTAAAAGTGTATATCTTACTTATCTAGCAAATTATAATTCTAGGTGACCAGCCCTGTAGAGAGATTAGAAATTCTCCACTGCTTTGATCTACTCACCTATCCCACACCTACAACACCCCATGGCTCTTGCATTTCTTTGAGAAGATATGGAGGTTTATAGGCTTTGAAAACTTGTCCAAAATTGCTGGGCCAATGTGGGGTTAGAGGGGCATCTGGTGACAGGTGTAACTGCCTCCTGGTATGACACTTCTAGATCTTGTCAGCTGACTTAGAAGATGCTGTGTAGACCAGGTTGGCTTAAGTCTCAGGGATCTGCCTGTCTTTGAGTGCTGGAATTAAAGGCATGAGTCATCATGCCCACTAATGGTCTTTTTAAATTTGTGTGTGAGCCTGTGTGTTTGTATGTATGTATACACATGTGTTTGTAGGCGCATGTAGAGGCCAAAGGTCAACTCAGAAGTCTTCTTCAATTGATTTCCACCTTATTTTTTGAGACAAGTCTCTCACTGAACCTGGAGCCCACTGATTGGCTAGCCTGGCTGGCCAGATGCCAAAGGGATCCTCTGTACTCCACATCTTCAGTGCCTGGGTTTTTTTTTTTTTTTTTTTTTTTTTTGTCCTTTTTGAGACAGGGTCTCCCTGTATCCCCAGCTGACCTGGAACTGGAACTCACTATGTAGACCAGGGTGGCCTCAATCTCACAAAAATCTGCTTTCTCTGCCTCTGAGTGCTGGGTTTAAAGGTGAGAACCACCATGCCTGGGCTTTCTTCTTTTTTTTAATGGTTATTATTATTTTAAATTTAGCTAATGATATCAAATGGTTCTGTAGTTCAGACTGGAATTATATGTATTTTCTTATATAATTCTCAAGACAACAAATGCTGGGGCATGTTCTTCCTGACTCTTAACATTCACATGCTCAACCCCTGCAAACACTCCCTGATAAAGTCAGATTTGCTGATCTGAATTTGTTACTCTGTCCAGTACTGAGTTAAGTCTGAGCTAGTAAACCCCAAGGTCTAAATGATGCACAAGAACAATCAACAACAAAGTCCCAACAACTTAACAAGATTCAAGAGCAGGTGGTGACAAGTCCTTGGAAATACAGAGTTTGGTAGGCTGAGATAGGAGGAAAGAGAATTCCAAGTCAATTTGAGTTACATAATGAGTTACAAGACAGCCTGGGCTAGACACAAGATGTTGCCATCAAAACAAAACAAAAGAAAACAAAACAACAAAACAAACCACCCAAAGCAGACCAAACACAAGAAGAGGCAAGAACCAGGCACACACTTATAATCTCAGCACTTGGGAGATGGAGGCAGGAGGATTGCCATATGCAATCATAATGAAGCCTTATCTCAAAAACCAATCCAAACACAATTAACACAAGACGCCTGGTTTGGTTAATGTGCTCTCGCTTGTGGTTTTAACCAGCGTCCATTCTTAGGTGAAATAAATGCTTTACATTGCTCATGCCATGTTGGGACATATGGCTTGCAAGAATTCAATGAGCTTGAATTAATTTTTAGTAAGGTAAAATGGCTTTAGAAAGTAGTATTCTTTTTTTTTTTTTTTGGTCTTTTTGAGACAGGGTCTCCCTGTAGCCCCAGCTGTCCTGGAACTCATTCTTTAGACCAGGCTGGCCTTGGCCTCACAAAGATCCACCTGCCTTTGCCTCCCAAGCGCTAGGATTAAAGGCGTGTGCCACCACGCCCAGCTAGAAAGTAGTATTTTTTTTTTAATTTTTTATTTTTTTTGGTCTTTTCGAGACAGGGTCTCCTGTAGCCCCAACTGTCCGGGAACTCACTCTGTAGACCAGGCTGGCCTTGAACTCACAAAGATCTACCTGTCTCTGCCTCCCAAGTGCTAGGATTAAAGGCGTGCGCCACCACGCCTGGAGAAAGTAGTATTCTTATAAACCCTCACTGGAAAACAAGCGTGTGGGAGGCAATTTAGCTTTTTCGTGCAACTTCTTTAACATCCTGTTCTGCGGTTTGGGAAAGAAGGGGATCTTGAACAATCATTTCCGTCAAGCCGTGGGTGATGAAAGCATTAGTGTGGATCCCTTACCAAAAAAGAAAGTTTTGGTTTCAGGATTGTAAAAGACATATTTCATTGCACAATGTACCTCGCAGCCAGCAGCAGCTGACCACATTGCCACAAAAGCACTTCCTCTAGGAGCGGAAGAAGTCGGGAGACAACTATATTTACATGCAGGCAAGAGCAGGCAGGCCAATTCTGCCTTCTGTCCTGTAATACTGACCCACCGGAAATGCGTTGAGATGCTCTACATCTGTTCAGTATGTGGTGGGGATGGAGCAAGCAAGGACAGGTACCCAGGCAGTCGCTTACCCACAGACTGTTAAGGGGAAAAGAGTAGCCCCTGACCATGCGCTGATGGACCAATGGGATGAACGCTGTCTAGCTTCCTATAACCTCTACCCACAGGCTCGCCGGCTCTCCAGCCTTTTAGCGTTCAATGCTCCCAGGCCTGGTGCAGAGCCATGCTTCCCTGGTGGACATTATAACCTCTACCCACAGGCTCCGCCGGCTCTCCAGCCCTTTAATTTTCAATGCTCCCAGGCCTGGTGCGGAGCCATGCTTCCCTGGTGGACATTGCTGAGCCCCAAGAACGTGTGCTTTTAGCAAGCTGTATTAATGTTGCTGCCCTGTGGACCATAGGTACAGGTGCAGGTACAGGCACAGGCACAGGCACAGGTGGTACAAGTACAGGTATAGGTACAGGTACAGGCACAGACATAGGAACAGGCACAGGTACAGGTGTTACAGGTATAGGTACAGGTGGTACAGGTGTTACAGGTACAGGCACAGGTACAGGTACAAGTGGTACAGGTACAGGGACAGCCAGGGCAATAACAGCATCCAACACAGAGATACATTTACAACAGGGCCTGGTACCTCTGACTATGGTGTAGTTCATTATTTTGACTTGTAGTTGTAGAAATTCCAGAAGGCAAAACATATAAAGTGTCTTATATCATGGCTGAAAGACATGCACAGTGGGTGTCCAGTTTCCTCAGCCTCAAGCAAAGCCCTCTGAGCTTCTGGTGCTGACTGACTGAAGGTCTTTTTTTTTTTTTTAATTTAAAAAAAAATTTATTTCTGTATGTGTATCAATGTACTGTCTGCATGCAGGTCTGTGCACCCGTGTCGTGCAATGCCGTGGAGGTCAGAAGAGGATCTCGGATTCCCCTGGAGCTGGAGTTCTCCTGGAATTGGAGTTTCAGACGGCTCTCGACCGCCATGTGGGTGCTGGGGATCGAACCCAGGTCCTCTGCAAGAGCGGTCAGTGCTCTTAACTGCTAGGCCATCTCTCCAGCCCATGACTGAAGGTCTTTTAAGTAGAGATCTGAGCAGAAGGGCAGGGCGATAAGAGCTTGTCACTAGTGAAACACAGCACAGAGACCACCTCAGTGTAGCCCGAGTGGTCTATGCCAACAGGACCTTTCTTTTGAGCTTTTGGGGTTCAGATAAAGATACTCCAAAATATGTTGTTTGGGCATGCTGAGTACTAAAGGTCTCTCAAAGACATTGTAACAGCCCAAGTAAATCTCGAATGTTTTCCTATCTTCTTTTCTTGGGCTCCCCTTTTCCCCCAGGCAAGTCATATCTTTTTTTTTCTCAAAGTCTACACATATTCTTGAAACCTTCTCCCACCTATCTTGGAGGAGATGACTTAAAGAAATCCTCAACCTGCCTTGTTTAGTAGAAGATGCTAAGACACTTATTCTAGAGAGGGCCTGCTTCCATACCCCAGAGGACAAGAGTTCTACACAGAGGCCATGAAGCTGAGCAGACTGGATTTCCCCACCCCAGCTGCTCCCGTGACACCACAGTCTTTGTCTAATCCCATTGCTTCATACATGGCTGCCTATGCATCCCTGAACATATCCATAGAACAGGTTTCTCTGTGTTTTGGGGATGTATGTATGCAATCACTTCTGAAGGCTCCTATGTCACACAAAACTTGAATTAAGTAAATTTGTTTTCCATTTGTTTGTTTGAGTCAGACTCTCACTTTGTAGCCTAGACTGGCCTAGAACTTACTGCATAACCTAGGCTGGCCTTGAACTCATTGCAATCTTCCTGCCTCAGCCTACTGAGTGCTGGAATTACACGTATGAGCCACCATGATCATTAGGCTTTTCTCAGGTTAAGTTGTCCTTTGTTATTTGATGTTAGCTGTGACCTTATGATGGGTGAAGAAAGACATCGTATATTTTTACTGTACAGAGTGAAGATCAGTGTGTTGGACTGTTTAGCTAGTTCTTGTCTGGTGCTCATAGTGAATTGAAGGAGAAAATCTTAAGGAACTCCTAGCAGAACACTGGGAGATGAGCACTATTTTTTGATGACCACAGCTCAGGTTACACAGAGCTCATCTTGTGAAGCTGATAGGACTCAGGCTTAGCCACCTTTTTGATCCCACTATACCGTGGCTCAAGGAAGCCTGAAATTCCCATGGAACTGACTGCTGAGTGCTAAGATGGCCATCTTATCGTCTGGCTTCTTCTCGTGCCTGTGAATCAAGGGCAGGTAAATACAACTGTCTGCCAGCACTGTGGTAGCCCGGGGCAATCTAGCAAGCCCCCCCAGGGACAATTTATATGAGAGTATTTAGTAATAAGTCCTTCTTGGGGAGTTTTGATACCCAGTGCTGTATACCAATGGCTCTGAAAAGTGCTGCAATAGGGAAATACTTTTTCTTAATCTGTTGATCTTGGAGTTGTTTATTTTAATCAAGTATAGGGGATAGGAAAGTCCCTTGATGAGTGTCATGGCAGATAGGCCAACAAGAGTAAAGCTTAACAAGTTTATTTATTTGTAGTTTGACCTGTCATGGGAGACTTTGGAATAAAGTCTGCATCAAAGGTCCACAGAAAACTGTCTACTTAATACTCAGGCTCAGTGAAGATGGACAGGCGTACAGAAGCAACACAAAAGGATGTGGTATCTGGGAAGAGAGCTCGGGGAAGCCCAGCAGGCTGCCCGCCAGCTTCTTGGGCCCTGTGCATAGACATCCTCCTCCCTGGTGGGAACAAGAGGGCTCTGGAAGGAGACTGATGTCTTACTATTTTGAAGGCTGTGGATCTCTCAGTGGGGTGTGTGTGTGCGTGTGTGTGTGTGTGTGTGTGTGTGTGTGTGTGTGTGTGTAAGGGGTGAAGGGGGTGGGGTGTGGGGGTTGGGGGCTGACTGGAAGAAGTATACCATGAGAGGTAGACCTTTGAAGGTTGTTCTCACCTGTGCCTCCAGCCTCATTCTCTGCTTCCTGGTCTAATGGGATGTGAGAAGTCAGGCTGCTCTTGCTGTGGAAAACCCCTCCCCTCTTCCTGATGGACTGTGTAGACACTACCTCACTCTAGCGAACACGCTTTAACAAAGTATTAGCCTTGAAAACATTTCATCAAGCAAATAGCTATCAATGCACTATAACATAAGTTATTTAAAACTTATGAATTGTTTATTTCTGGAATTCTCCATGTAAGATTTTGACACTAGGGTTGACTGTAGGTAACTGGAACCACAGAAAATAAAACCTTGGACAAGGAGGGCAGGGTAGGGTGGGGACGGGGTGGGGAAGGGCAGGGTTGGGAGGGTTAGTGGGGGGAGGGTGACATTTGACTGTTCCCTTGGGAGGCCAGATCTGGTCAGTGGCTTGGAATGCCCTATAGTTTTTTCAAGGATCCTGAAGGCTGACTAAAAGACATTCCCAGGGTCCCTCTGACCTCGTGCCCTGATAACCAGGACATTTTCTTTGTGGCCCTGACACCTCGGTAGCTCTACCTACTATTCTTATCTGGCTTAATCTGAGTGATTGTGGGGGGAGCCCTGTCCTCTTTTCTTCATTAACAGTTGTCAAAATATTCCTGTAGGACAGTCCTCCACCCCTCTCTTTCTATCTCGGACATAAGTTCTGGGTCCTCTTCAGCTAAGTTGTTGGCCTGAGCCTTGCTGGGCCACTGTGGGCACACCCCTGCGCTGTGTCCAGCTTGCTCTGGGTCGTGAGAACAGCTTTCCAAAGCTAAGCAACCCCAAACCCAGACAAACGGGTCTAGATCTAAAAGCCTCTGGGGATATTTTGTATCCTTTTCTGTGCACCGTCATTTAAAAATAGATAGTAAAGACTTGTAATAGCAGAGAGAGGAACTGTGTGCAGAATGAAACTGCACTCCTAAGGCTTTTTAGAATGGGCACAGATTCAACACAGTAAGAAATGGATATTTGGTGTGTGTCCCACTTCCTGGCATACAGCTCCCCAGAACACCTTGTATTCCCAGACTTGGATACTGATGAGATTACTGATGTGGTCATGGTGGAGGTGCTTGGGTAGCCTTAGAACGGGGGCTGACTGGTAAGGGAAAGCAAGCAAGTGAAGAGGGCTGGAGCCGTGAGCCTCTCCTTACTCCTGACCGCTGGTAAATGGGTGATTATTATTGCTCTCTCTACATTAAAAACTTGCAATGAAGGAAGAATGGAAAGACAATGCTAGAGCATTGGTGGCACATGCCTGTGGTCCCTGCACTGAGGCTAGCCTGGGCTACATAGTGGCACTCTCTCTCTCTCTCTCCCAAAAAAATATTCTGGAGAATGACTGGACAGAGGTTAGAAGGGTCAAATTCTGTGACACACAATTCAGACCACCCAGGAAGAAATAGGAAGACAATTCTGATGACTTGTTTGTTCATAACAGGATCTCATGTATATCAGACTGATCATAGACTGGCTGAGGATAATTTTGAACTTTTGACCCTCTTGCCTGTACCTCCCAAGAGCTGGCCTCGCAGATGTGTACCACCACACCTGGGTTTTATATGGTGTGAGAGGTCGAACCTAGTGCTTCATACACACTAAGCAAGCACTCTACCACCGGACCCGCATCCCAGCTCTCTAACATATGTGATGTAAAATACACTATTTCAATTACTTTTAAGTGCATAGGTCAGTGGTGCAAGAGTCTTCCCTCATTTGTGACCATCGCCACCGCTCATCCCCAGCAAACATTCTCAGCTTGTAAAGCTGAAAATCTGTACTCATTAAATGTGAACCCGTTTTTCTGCTCTCAGGCCCTGGAAACGTCTATCATTCTACTTACTTTCTCTGTGAATGAAACTTCAGACCAATGGAATCACAGAATATTTATTCTTTTGTGGCTGGCTCATTTCACTTAACATAACGTCCTCAAGACTCAATCATGATGCAGTATGTGTCAGAATTTCCTTCTTCTAAATGTGTGGCTATTTTATAAAAGGATGCTTGGCTTGACCATTATCCATCTATCCTTTGATGGACATTTAGTTTTTTCCATGTTTCAGCTATTTTGAATGTTTCTATGAACTCAGGGAGTACAAATATTTGTTCAAGATCCTGCTTTCAATTCTTTTAGCCACATATCCAGGAGTGAATTTGCTGGATCATGTGGCAATCTTTGTTTTGACTTTTTTGAGGAAACAATGATTTTTGCAGCTGTGATTTCAGAACCCATCTACTGTGCAATGCATCACATTAGAATGTTCCTGCCTATCTCCTTGCCATTACTTTCCAGTAGCCTGTGGAGTTTGTAAATAAGTCTCACAGAAATCTCGTTACTATGGATATGAGAGAAACGGGATTTGTGGAGGCATTTTTACAGTACGACCACCCTCTAGGGACAATCTGCCACTCATGGATGCATACTCATTAGGAAATCCTGGTATGGGGATTAAGAAATTGCCTTCTGTGTTGAGATGTATCCTCACTGTGTGTTTCATGACTAGCAAGCTAATGGCTAGAGCTTCCCCTATGTATTCTATTCTCAGCAGTGTCAAGTGAGACAGAAAAGAATGAGGAAAGATCCCCATCCCTTCCACATCCATGAATGTGTATATTAAGCAATGCAAAATAAAACCAGCTTTTATTTCTAAAATTATATGTGCAATTTATGTTCATTATAAGGTAATAAAAAGGTAGATCTATATATATAAGAAAATTAAATAATTTGTAATACCATGTAATACCACTCATTTTTTATTAAATCCCTTCAGAATCTTCCTAAGCACACCTGTATTTAGTGAAATTTCTGTTTGTGTTTTTGTTTTGAGACAGGGTCTCTCTATAGCCCCAGCTGGCCTTGAACTCACAAAGATCCTCATACCTCTGCCTCCCAAGTGCTGGGATTAAAGGTATGAACCACCACACCCGGCTTAAAGACAGTTCTTAGGTGCTGGGAATTGAACCTGGGTCCTCTGCAAGAGCAGTCGGTGCTCTTAACCACTGAGCCATCTTTCCAGCCCATGAAATTTCTAACTATAAAAACAGAGCTGTATTATAATTTATAGTTTTGTAACATTTTTCCCCAAAACATTAGAGGATTGCGAGTGTGAAGCCAGCCTGGTCTATACAAAAAGATGCAGTCTTAAGCAAATCAAAGCAAAGCAAAATGTAGCAAAACTATATGCATGCATACATTATTTCAAAATATCTATGTTTTGGGTTGGAGAGATGGCTCAGTGGTTAAGAGCACTGACTGCTCTTTCAGAGGACCTGGGTTCGATGCCCAGCACCCGCATGGTGGCTAAGAACCGTCCTTAGTGCCGGGCGTAGTGGCAAACGCCTTTAATCCTAGCATTTGGGAGGCAGAGGCAGGCGGATCTCTGTGAGTTCAGGGCCAACCTGGTCTACAGAGTGAGCTCCAGGCCAGCTGGGACTTAAAGGGAGACTGTCTCAAAAATACAAAAAAAAAAAAATCTATATTTTGAAAATATCGATATATTTAAAAATGCAAAAGCATATAAATTTATTATGAGTTTGAAAAAACACAAAAGAATAAAAAGAAAGTTAAAATTGCTTCAGTTCTCACTTGTTCCAGTTCTTTTATACTTTCTTTGCGTGTGTGCGTGCATGTATGTGTGTGTGTGTGTGTGTGTGTGTGTGTATGCATGAGTGTATGTGTAGGAGTATGGTGTGTGTGTAGTATGTGAACACATATTTGTGGTGAAGGGTGTGTGTGTGTGTGTGTGTGCACAGATGGAACCCAGAGGAGGACATTGATTTGATGCTTTTTTTTTTTTTTTTTGGTCTTTTTGAGACGGGGTCTCCCTGTAGCCCCAGCTGGCCTGGAACGCACTCTGTAGACCAGGCTGGCCTTGACCTCACAAAGATCCACCTGCCTCTGCCTCCTGAGTGCTCAAATTAAAGGTGTGCTCCACCACACCTGGCTTGATACCTTTCTCATCACTCTCTGCCTTATTCCTGTGAGACAGGGTCTGGCACTGAATCTGGGGCTAGGCTGGTAGCTAGCCAAAACCAAAAAAAGAAAAACATAAGCCATCATGGAGATCTTCCTGTCACCCAGTGCTGAGTTACAGGCTGTATTAGTCAGGGTTCTCTAAAGAAACAGAATCAATAAAACAAATATCTATCTGCCTGCCTGCCTGTCTGTCTGTCTGTCTGTCTACAGATTTATTGATTTGCTCACGGGATAGAGTCCAAGGAGTCCAACAATAGCCGTGCCACACTAGAGAGGCTGAGAATCCAGGCAGTTGCTCAGTCCACGAGGCTGGGTGTCTCAATAGTTCCAGTCTGGAGCTGAAGGCCTGATGGATTCCAGGAGATCTGCCCATCTCAGTCCATGCTGGGATCCAAAGAGCTGATCACAGCAGCAAGACACTCACCAGCGAGAGAGAAGGCAAGCCACAGGAAAAAAGGGACCAACTCCCTTTGGCCTTTTATACTGGCTGCCATAGAAGGTAACACCCACATTTAAGGTGGGCCATCCGGCTTGAGATAATCCAATCTGAAGATCTCGTTCTCATATTTGTTCATTCCTGATCCAGTCAAGTTGACACCCAGGATTAAGCATCACACAGGCACTCATGACCAAGCAGGACTTTCTTATGTAGGTGCTAAGGTCCGAACTCAGGCCTTCATGTTTGTGAAACACACATTCTTACCCACTGAGTCATCTTCCCTGCTCCTCTCATATATTTCCAGTGTATGGAAGTGCCAGGTTGAACATCCCTTATCCAAAGTTCTTGGGACCAGAAATGCTTAAGATTTTGAGGAATATTGTTTGGTTGCTTGGGATTATTTTTGGAATATTTATATGTGAATACTGGTACTAAAATATACAATACAATATGCCCAAAAAGGAGAACTGACTTGACATTTAAGTTTTGCAGGTGTAATTTTAAATTTCATACTGAGTGAGCTGGGTGTAGTGGTGCATGCCTTTAATCCCAGCACTTGGGAGGCAGAGGCAGGTAGATCTCTATGAGTTCAAGGCCAGCCTGGACTACAGAGTGAGCTCCAGGCCAGCTGGCTAAAGGGAGACCCTGTCTCAAAAAGACCAAAACAAATTAATACCTAGTAGAATTTTTCATGTTATTAAATAGTCTTTTATAGAATCAGTTTTGGTATTTTTAGACAATTCTGACTTTATATTCTCAGTTTCTTCAGCCTCTGCCAATGAATCCTGGCCCATCCACAGCCTTTGATAACAGGGTGGGACTCTCCTCTCTCCTGGTATCAGCTGACTCCAACAAGACCAGGTACCTGATACATGGACAGTCAGTGGGTTGTGAGGGGTCCGTCTTGCTTAGGCAAGGGGCTATTCATCACCTTGTTACATATGAACTGAGATATAAGAAATTCAAACAGTTTATAGGAGCTTCAGAGTTTAAAGATGTATGGAGAAAAACCAAAAGGCAGAGTAGATCCTTTGAAAATCTGCAAGTAGATCAGTTGATACAGGGCATCAGGAAATATGAGGAAGGTGAGCTATGTTGTTGATATAAATATGTAGAATCACAACAGACAAGGAAAAGATCCAGAAAATCATACGGGAATACTTTAAGAACCTATACTCTACCAAGTTTGAAAATCTAGAAGAAATGGATGAATATCTGAAATCCTGGGAATCACCAAACTCAACAAAGAAGAGATCCACACCCTAAACAGACCCATAACACATGAAGAAATGGAAGATGTAATAAGAATCCTCCCAACTAAAAAAATCCCAGGCCCAGATGGTTTCATGGCAGAATTCTATAAGACATTTCAAAAAGACCTACAACCATTATTACTGAAACTGTTTAGAAGGATACAATCAGAGGGAATTCTCCCAAATATCTTCTATGAAGCCAGCATCACTCTATTACCAAAACCAGGCAAAGATACAACTAAAAAGGAGAACTATAGACCCATCTCCCTAATGAACACAGATGCCAAAATTCTAAACAAGATACTGGCAAATTGCATACAGACCCACATCAAGAAGATCATCCATCATGACCAAGTTGGATTCATCCCAGAGATGCAGGGATGGTTCAACATTCGAAAATCAATAAACATTATCAAACACATAAATGGAATAAAAGATAAAAACCACACCATCATCTCAATTGATGCTGAAAAAGCCTTTGACAAAATCCAGCATCCCTTCATGCTTAAAGTCCTAGAAGGAATTGGATTGGAGGGATCATTACTCAATGTAATCAAAGCCATATACAGGAAACCCACAGACAATATCATCCTAAATGGGGAAATGACAGAAACATTCCCTTTAAAGGTAGGAACTCGACAAGGCTGCCCCCTGTCACCACTCCTCTTCAATATAGTGCTTGAAACACTTGCTAGAGCAATGACAAGAAAAGGAAATTAAAGGAGTACTAATTGGGAAAGAGGAAGTCAAGCTATCCCTATTTGCTGATGATATGATTGTTTACTTAAGGGATGGTAAAAACTCGACCAGAAAACTCTTAGAAACGATTAACAGCTTCAGCAAAGTGGCAGGATACAAAATTAACCTTAAAAAAATCAATGGCCTTTCTTTACACCAAGAACAAGCAACTGGAGAAAGAATTCAAAGAGACCTTCCCACTCACAATAGCCTCAAAAACAATAAAATACCTAGGAACAAACCTAACCAAAGACACCAAGGATCTCTACAACAAAAATTTTAAACCTTTAAAGAAAGAAATTGAAGAAGACATCAGAAGATGGAAAAACCTCCCATGCTCATGGATTGGGAAAATTAACATTGTAAAAATGTCCATTTTACCAAAACTCTTGTATAGATTTAATGCAATCCCAATCAAAATCCCCAAGAGTTTCTTCACAGGCTTGGAAACAAAAGTTCTTAAATTCATTTGGAGAAACAAAAGACCCCGAATAGCCAAATCAATCCTGAGTGAAAAGAGCTACACAGGAGGGATCTCTATACCAGATTTTAAACTATACTACAGGGCTATAGTCATAAAAACAGCCTGGTACTGGCACAAAAACAGACCTGTTGACCAATGGAACAAAACCGAAGATCCAAATCTGAGCACATACAATTTCAGCCATCTCATATTTGACAAGGGGGCCAAGAAACCACAATGGAGAAAAGACAGCATCTTCAGCAAGTGGTGTTGGCAAAACTGGATCACCACTTGTAGAAGAATGAAATTAAACCCCTACCTCTCGCCCTGTACAAAAGTCAACTCCAGATGGATTAAAGACCTCAACGTGAAACCCCAAACTCTGAAGGTGATAGAAGAAAAAGTTGGCAGCAGACTACAAGACATAGGCGTAGGAAAAGACTTCCTAAATCAGACAGCAGCTGCACAAGAATTAAGGTCGACAATTGACAAATGGGACCTCATTAAACTCAAAAGCTTCTGTACATCAAAAGAAACAATCAAGGAAGTGAAGAGAAATCCCACAGAGTGGGAGGAAACCTTCACTGCAGAAACATCTGACAAAGCATTGATTTCCAGAATATATAAACTACTCAAAAAACAAAGAAGAAAGAAAACAAATGACCCACTCAATAGATGGAGCAAAGAGCTGAACAGAGACTTCACAAGTGAGGAATTAGAGATGGCTGAGAAACACCTTAAGAAGTGTTCAACATCACTAATCATTAAGGAAATGCAAATCAAAACCACTTTAAGATATCATCTTACTCCAATAAGACTGGCTAGGATCAAGAAAACAAATGATACCAAGTGCTGGAGAGGTTGTGGGGAAAGGGGAACACTCATCCACTGCTGGTGGGAATGTAAACTCGTACAGCCACTATGGAAAGCAGTGTGGAGAACCCTTGGAAGACTTGGAATGAACTTGCCACCCGACCCAGCCATACCACTCCTGGGCATGTACCCTCAAGACTTACGCCACCACAGAGATACATGCACGGCCATGTTTATTGCAGCTCTCTTCACAATAGCAAGGAGCTGGAACCAACCCAAATGCCCCTCAACTGATGAGTGGATAGAGAAAATGTGGTACATCTACACAATGGAGTTCTATGCAGCAGTAAAGAAAGACGACATCATGAGCTTTGCAGGAAAATGGCTGGAGCTAGAGGACATCATGCTGAGTGAAGTAACACAGTCCCAGAAAAACAAACGATGAATGGTATCCCTCATCTGTGGATGCTAGTGCCAATTACCTAGTTGTAAGTATTTCTTGTGCACGGCCCCTTGAGCTTTTGTCCAAGCAGTTGGGAGTGATGCATATTGGAAACAACAACAACAACAACAACAACAACAACAACAGAAAGGACTGCATCAAAGAACTGACTGAAATAGTGAACTTCTGCTAAAAACAGTCAACTTCCCCATGGAGAATATCGAGAAAGACTGAGAAAGAGATGAATCGCATGTTTGGCAGAATGCATGAGCTCTGGAGGGGTGGGGGGATGGGGAGATACGGGTCTAGATTTGATAAAAAAGTATGTATAAATAAATAATAATAAAAATAAATAAATAATAAAAAAAGAAATAAGTCTCAAAAAACCCCACAAATATGTAGAATAGCGTTTTATGGTAAGGATTTTTTTTTTTTTTTGAGACAGGGTCTCCCTATAGCCCCAGCTGTCCTGGAACTTACTCTGTAGACCAGGCTGGCCTTGAACTCACAGAGATCACCTACCTCTGCCTCCTGAGTGCTAGGATTAAAGGCATGTGCCACTATGCTCCGCTTAAAGAAGGTAAGTGCTGGGAATTGAGCCCTGGTCCTCTGCAAGAACAGTCGGTGCTCTTAACCACTGAGCTATCTCTCCAGACCTATGGTAAGGATTTTAATATCAGATGAGTGTTTGAATATTGATGCCTCTATTTAATTGTTATATGACTTGGATCCATGCTAGTCTTCTGAGCCATAATGTCCTTATCCTCAACACTAGATAATAATAAAAATATAAAAAATAATAAAAATATATGGACTATTAAATTATTGGAATGGTTCATTCAGATAATATATATAAAGTTCCCAGTACAAGTTACTAGCAGAAACATAAGATAGATACAGTTATTGTTATAACTATTTATTATTAAATAGTTGATGCTTTTCTTGTTCCATATTTGAATCTCTGACACACACACATATATGACAATATACTAATTTATGAGTAAGTCACTAATAACTGTGTACTGTGCTCTAGGAGATCTTCATGGTTTCAAATCTGCATTTTTTAATTGATCAAACTTCTGACATACTAAAAAATGTCTAATCTATGACTTTCTTTTACCCTTAAGGATAAAAGGAAATTCTGCTGAGATGGTTTGTTTAATTCGGCCTTATCAAAGTTGAATTTTTGTAGTCTCTTGAAGGTTTGAATGGTTGGGAGACTCACAAATTTTTTTAAAAAGAGGATTACTGTGAAATTCCATCTTAGCAGATAGTATTCTTTTTTTTTTTTTTTTTTTGGTCTTTTCAAGACAGGGACCCTCTGTAGTCCCATCTGTCCTGGAACTCACAGAGATCCACCTGCCTCTGCCTCCAGAGTGCTGGGATTAAAGGCGTGCACCACCACACCCAGCAGGAAATAGTATTCTTACAAGATGTGAAGTTTTGGTTTACTTGCTCTTACAAAGAAACCATCTGAAGCTCTCTTCTGTGAATGGTATAGAGTGCAGCAGGTAGACTCAGTTTTCAGTTATGTCAACTTTCTACCTCTTCCCATGCCCTCCCCACAGATAGCTAAGGACTTCGTGGTGTGTATAAATAGCTTTGCCTGAGAACATCCTCTTATCTTTGCATCTCTCATCACTGAGGAGGGCCCATAACTGATGTTGCAATTAGAGTACTGATTTAGCTCAGAGAAATACATTGCAAATGATCCACCAAGGATGATATTTATATCAGTACTGACTGATGAAGACCTTGTCAACTGTATGTTTGGCAGATCATTTGACAGCATGTGCCCCTGGGTTAATCTACTTCTCATTATAGCTGATGATCCATGGTGGCGTGTTTTCTGAACCACTCACCTTACCCAGAGAGCCACAGTGTGGAACAGCCCTGTGTAAATAAGGAGATGCTCCATCCAACATAGAGGGGTCATCAGAAAAGACACTTAAGGTAGAACTTGGGCACAGATAAGGTGACATCATCTGTGTCCACAGATCTTCACATTTCTGTTGCAGGGTTCAGTCTATTTTGACAAAAGAAAAAGGAAATGAAAATATACCAATTACTTATGCTCCCTATAGAAAGGCAGGGAAATTTGAAATTATTTTCCTTTCATAGTTGTTGGATATATCAGAACTGGCCAAATAAGTAATACAGAATGGAAATTCTAGGAATATTGTGAATCATTTCATTATAGTTAAAAGCCGGTGATTGAATATATATATGTAAAATATAAAATATGTAAGTTACTTAATAATGATGTATGTAATATATAATTATATCATTTATATCACAGTTCATATGATATAATTATAATTTAAATACATATGTGTAGTATGTATACATCTCTAGATACTTGTGTAAAAAGCATTCTGCAGGACCTCATGTGAAGTGCACAATAAAAACAAGTAGGAGCTAAAGCAACAGTAACCAGGCTGGTGAGATGACCCAGTGGATAAAAGTACTTGCTGTTCATGCTTGATGACCTACCTGAGTTCGATTCCAAGAACCCAAGGCAGAAATAGAAAACCGAATTTTGAAAGTTGTTGTCTGACCTCTACACGTGTACTATGGCAATGCATGCCTTTCTGCCATCATACACACTCACACACAAATAATAATAATAATAGTAATAATAATAATAATAATAATAATAATAATACCCAACTGGGGCTGGAGAAATGGCTCAGCACAATAGCACCAGCTACTCTTAGAGAGGACCCAGGTTCAATTCCCAGCACCCACATGGCAGCTAATTTCAATTCCAGGAGATCCAACCAACACCTTCTGGCCTGTGAGGACACTGCATGACACTGGTGCACTTATGCACATGCAGCCACTACACTCATGCACATAAAATAAAAATAATAATAAAACATATTTGAGCCAATAATAATAACCAACAGTGACCAGTAGTCACTGGTGGTAACTCCAAGGGTTGTGAAAACAGATAAGGAGTTTTGCCCTTCTCTTTCTTTTAAAAAATTATTATTTTTTGCCTTTAATAACAGCACTCGGATCTCTGTGAGTTCAACACCAGCCTGGTGTACAGTTCCAGGCCAGCTGGGGGTACAGGAAGATCCTGTCTCAAAAACATCAAAAAATTATTTTAAAAAATTTTATGTGTACGAATGTTTTGTCTGCATGCATTTAAGTGCACCTGTGTGTGCAGTACCCGAAGAGGCCAGAAGATGGCCTCAGATCCCCTGGAAGTAGAATTACAGATGGTTGCTAGCCACCATGTGGATGCTGCGAACTGAACCTGGGTCCTCTGGAAGAGCAGCCAGTGCTTTTAATGGTTGAGCCATCTCTCCAGCCTCGTGCATCCTTCTCTTTGTCCTTAGTGGTTGGAAGGTAGATGTTACAGTTTATGTTGGGCACATCTTTTCCATTGATTGTGAAGAGATTTCCACAGTGTCTTCCTGCTCCTGCGGATATACCTTCTCCACTGGACCAGATTTCCTCTTCTGGGTCTTTCCCATCCCAAAACCTTTCCATAGATCAAACACACATGAGAAGACCAGAGGGTGTCACAGCACAATCATTGCTCAGCACGTTCTGACGCTGAGGGGCACCATGGCCCCGTGTCCTCTCAGTCGCCTGGTTCTCTCCCTGCAGAACCTTACCTTTTCTTCTTTTTGGCTTTGTGCCCACCCAATCAGGTCAGTTCTGGTTGGAGATGAGAGATGACCCAGCTGCTGTTCACTTTAAGAACAGTGTGGAATGGTGCGGTCCTGCTTCAGTTCCCGTCTGACCCAGCGCACTGCTTGTTTCGTTCTTCATTTTACCCATAGATCCTCTGCACTGCTGAGAAGTGGGTTCTCATACAACCAGGGCCTTTCCTGTCTTCTTCCATAGGTATCTGGTTCCCTGCCTCCCTTATGAATGGTGGTTTTTGGTCAAGAATTATCTCTCATCTCATCTCAGAAATGTCAAGTGCACTCCTGGGTGTACAAAGAATTGAGCAAGAAATCAACATGTGATTTAGCACTTGTACTCAGAATATATAAAGAATTTCAAAATTCAGGGCTGGAGAAATGGGTCAGCAGGTAAGAATACTGGTTGCTCTTGCAGAGGATTCAGGTTCAGTGCCCAGCACCCACATGGTAGCTAACAACCATTTGTAACTCCAATTCCAGGGAATCTGTCAACCTCCTCTGACCTCCATGGGTATTGCATGGTGCACTTACATACATGCAGGCCATATACTCGCACACATAATATAATAATAAAAAATATTTAAAACTAAACACACACACACACACACATACACACACACACACAACCCAATAACAAAGTTGGCAGACACGCACCGGGTCTGCACAGGAATGATCCCATCAACAGTTCGGATTGGATAGGGGAAGGGTCAAGGTGACTTCCCTTTCATGGCTGAACTGTTGCTACTGATAGATTCGGGGAGAGGGAGTTGTATCCTCACTCATGACCCCACAATGCTCCAGTGAAGAGTTCCAATCCAGTGCTCACAGAGATGGCTCTGGTTAAACTAATGGATCAGAGGACAAAACCAAAAATTGTGAATCTGTGAAAAGCACTCATAGCGATGGGGAAGGGGGGTTGGTAGCTAAGGGAAGATGCTAAGAGACGGTACAGGAGAGACAGCAGTCAGAATGTATTGTATGCACGTATGAACTTGTCAAGTAATACAACCAATCAATACAGAGAGGCAAATGACTTGAAAAGAATTCTAAAAATACAAAAGTACTCAATAAACACATGGAACATGAAACAATGCTTGGTATCTTTGGGGAAATATAAATCAAAGCTACGATGAGATAGCCCAACACATATAATGAAGTGGGTGGTAAGTCAACAGTACTAGAAGATGGTAAGGATTTAGAGGGACTGGAGCTCTTCACTGCGGGAGCGCACAATGGAATGTCTACTTTGGAAAATAGTTTGGCAGTCTCCTATAAAGTTGAAATATAATTACCATATGACCTAGGGACACCATTGTTAGATGTTTTCCTAAACAATCTGAAAGCTTATGTTCACTTTAAAATCTGTTTGCAAATGTTTATAGCAGCTTTGCTCACAAGGACCAGAAATTGGAATGAACCCCAGTGTCCTTCTGGTGGTGACTAGATAAGGAAGCTCAGCTAGTTTAAACAACAGAGTTCCACTGGACAATTAAAGGGCCTAACTACTGATACACAAAACAATAAGGATGGTCCTCAAACACAGTTTGCTGCAGCAAAGAATTCAGTCTGAAAAGTTGCATACAACAGGAATCTGTTTCTGCATTATTCTGAAAATGTACACTGGAGGGTTGACAAGGGCTGGAGGTGAGGGAAGGGGCTAACTGGGGGATACTTAAAATTCTCTGAATCTCCATAGTGTGCATCTGCTGAAAATTTGAACTGAGTGCTAGAGCTCCTATCTGCTGAGAACTAGCTTTCCTTTCCTGCCTCCTTAGGGAGCACATTGCCACCATTCTGCACGAGAGGACTGTGGAGACCGACGGCCTTTTCTGTGGAGTTCCTTGTCTAGTTGGAAATCGAACAGGTACATTATTGACTTGATAGAAACACTATGATAATAGCAAAAATGAGCAGTTTCAGGTTAGAATAGAATAGTGAAAGAGTCTGAGAAGGCCTGTTCTTCTGAAGAAGAAATAGTTCTGGGGATGATTAAAGGAGGAACAAGACGAAAGACAGGCATCTTATCTGCTAAAGATGCGGAAACCAGTAACAGGCTAGGGGCCTAGAGAAGGAAGTTGTGGGGAATGAGAAAGAAGTCAACTCAGAATGAAGTGTGACAGTACTCTCAACCCGGGGTGGTTAGAACCCTGGGTTCTAACTTAGTTTCAGTGATGCCAGAGAGCACACATGCTTGGCAAGTGTTCTACCACTGACCTACCCCAGTCAATCCTCTGTGCTTTAAATGCTGTGAATGCTGGCTTCTCTTCCCAGAATTTGAGTCAGTTACTGATGTTTTTAAAACCTCCCCAATGCTGAAAGCAGTTGTTGAATGACCCAGAAAAACTCAGGTCTGTTACGATCACTCAGCCCATGTGTGTTCTTCACGGTCACTCACTTCCTCAGTCGCCCATTTGTTTGTTCACAATGTTATCAGGTGCTTATCATCTGTCAGGAATCCTACTAGACAGTGAAGTCATCTTAGTGAATGACTATCTCATTTTGGCATTTATGTTCTAGATTAAATCCTTTAAAAATTAAAGTTAAATTTTAAACTATGCAGCATCAATCAAGATTTGAAATGGCTGTATGTCACTGAAACTCTGCGACCTCCTATGGATGCAGGAGGCCTTATTCTGTCCCATGTTACGTAGATGAGGACAGTGAAGCACAAAGAGGTAAGGTAACTGAGTTAGTGTCTGGCAGGGAGGCTCCTGAGTGATCTCCTTAGCCATAACTACCAACTAACTTTCTGTTACATCTACCTCCGTGCTGGACTCTGAAACTGTGAGTTTTACTTTGAAATATTTTATTAACCTGGCATCAAGTTTGGCGTTTGAAGCAAAATAAGGATTAAATCCAATGTTCTGGAATTTCACAATGCTATTTTTTGGTAGTGTTTTGTTATTTATTTTTTTTCTGATCTAGGTTCTCTCAATCTGAAGATTTATATTCTTCAAGCTGTGGGAAACTTTCTTGAGTTCTTCATTATTTTATCTGCCTTTCAGGAACTCTGCTATGCATTTTGACTATGAAATGTCACCGACAAGCTCATGTGTTGGGCCCTTGGTTCCCAGTTGGTATGGATATTTTGAGAGGTTCTGAAAACTTCAGGAGGTAGGACCCAGTTGGAAGAAGTAGATTATTGGTGGTGTGCCTTCAAATGTTATGCCTCCTCCCTGTCTCTTTCTCATTTTCTGCTTGCTTGAAGAACTTTCTCCACCACATCATCCCACTGCCCAGGTACACGGAACCAGACAACCATGGATGGATTTCTTTGAAACTATGAACAGAGTCAGTCCTTCTTCCTGTAGTTTATGTCCAGCATTTTGATTATAGTTACAATAAGGTGAATTAACACCAAACAATGTGATCAGATTTTTGAGGTCCTGGATTGATATGTAATTTACACACACACACACACACACACACACACACACACACACATACATATAATCCATTTGTTCATGTAATCTCTTTTTATTTTGTGTTTTGAGACAGGGCCTTACTATGTTGCAAGGCTGGTGTTGAACTCCTTGGATCAAGTGACTCTTTTTCCTAAGCTTCCTGAGCAGCTGGGATCATAGGTATATGCTACCGTGTCTGGTTATCATCCATTTTAATGATTTGCTTTATATTTCAGTTATATGCATACATTTCATTATAACCTCAGTTTAAGAGAAATCATTATCATTCCATGACATTTTTCTCAGACCAACACTGGCAAAGACCATTCAACTAAAATGACTTGAGTTTTGGGGGCTGGAGAGATACCTAGCGGTTAAGAGCACCAACTGCTCTTGCAGAGGACCTGGGTTCGATCCCCAGCACCCACATGGCGGCTGAGAACTGTCTGTAACTCCAATTCCAGGAGAACTCCAGTTCCAGGGGAATCTGACACCCTCTTCTGACCTCCGCAGAATTGCACGACACAAACCTACATGCAGACAGTATACTCATACACATACAAAAATAAATAAAATTTAAAAAAATGACTTGAGTTTTGGTTAATCATGGCACCAAGATCTCAAGCTAGTAGATTTCTGGTGGGCCTGATTCTTGGATCTTGGAGGGTTTATAGCAGATTCTGGACACATAATAAGTCAATGGAACTCTAAGGCAGTGTCCACAGACTTCTAAGTCTTTGCTAAGTATCCCATTTGAGCACAGGGGGAAGAGTTTATCCAGGGTGCAGGCCATAGAAACGGAGCTGAGGTGGTGGAGACACTCTGTTCTTTCCTTTTCTCATGGGAACTTTTTCAGTCTCATGGACCAGGGGCTTTAAGATAACCTTTGTCTCCAGTGTGCAAGGCCCTCATTGTAGCCTGTGGCATGGAACAGGTGAAGGACGGTGGTCAAGGAAGATAAGATGCAGGTGCTACCTTGAGGGAAGGGGATTGAGCGATGTATGCCTTATCTTCCAACTCTCCACTGAATTTTCACTTTTGTTTTAATTTCCCAAGAATCTGTTATTTTCTCCTGAGGAATGTTTATTAAATTTATTTATTTATTTATTTATTTATTTATTTATTTATTTATTTATTTTTACTTTCTGATCTACACTTATAATTTTTTGTTTCTATTTAACTCGAACTATTTTTTTAATTTTATATTACTCTAAAATATTAATACATATGTTCCACTCATTTACAGTAATTTCAGAGTATGAAAATAAGTGGTGGATCAATTCTAGAGCCCATTAAGAGATTTACATTGTTTTTTTTTTGCGGTTCTTAGCCTCAGCCTTTAACGGCTGCGCTACAACAACATAGTTGCTACAGAAATATAACAATAATGTTGTTCAGCTTGCCTTTCATCTGGGGATTTGGTGTTAGCATCCACAAATGAGGGAGACCATTCCTGCTTGTTTTTCTGGGACTGTGTTACTTCACTTAGCATAATGGCTTCGCGTTCCATCCATTTACCTGCAAAGTTCATGATGTCATCTTTCCTTACCACTGAATAGTACTCCATTGTGTAGATGTACCACATTTTTGTCATCCACTCATCAGTTGAGGGGCATTTGGGTTGGTTCCAGCTCTTCGCTATTGTGAAGAGAGCTGCAATAAACATGGATGTGCATGTATCTTTGCAGTAGGATGAGTCTTGTGGGTATATACCCAGGAGTGGTATGCCTGGTTCAGGTAGTGTTTATTAAATTTATTTATTTAAATGTGTGTGTACACCCTTTCAATGCAATTATCTTTCATTTGGTTTATTAAATTTATTTATTTAAATGTGTGTGTACACCTTTTCAATGCAATTATCTTTCATTTGATCTTGGCCAAAAGGCCCCAAAGACATGTAATACTTTTCTTAATCTTTCAGAGACTTGGAGTTTTCTTGGTTTCCTCTATTTTCTTGGTGTCCTCATGTGTTGTAGGAGTTTGTTTTGGTTTCCATTAGCAGGGGTCTGGCCACCCCAGCTCTTCATTCACAATTAAATACAATTATTCACAGTTGATGAGCTGGGGAGGTGGAGTGGGGGTACTACATTTGGGAGCTGTGTCACCTCAGATGGTGGTTGTGCTAGGATGATTGGCATGCAGGTAGCTTGGAGCAGAGAGACTTCTAAATATGTGGCCTGGGATTCTTTCTCTGAGGCCATTTAGTTTCTCCAGGTAAGAAACCTCATCATTCCAGTTTCAAAGGAAAAAGGACCTGGATACCAGGAAATGGTGTTCAGGGGTGTTTGAGCACATAACACTTGTTAACTGAGTACTCCAGATACAGGCCCCTCGTTAGCTAAGTACTCCAAATGCAGGCCTCTCCAGTAGTCCTACACTTCATGTAGTAATAATAAAATCAACATATTTGGGGCTGGAGAGATGGCTCAGTGGTTAAGACCACTGTCTGCTCTTCCAGAGGATCCAGATTCAGTTCCCAACACCCACATGGCAACTGACAACCATCTGTAATACCAGTTCCAGGTAATCAAGCATCCTCTTCTAACCTCGGCTGGCTTTGCACAACATGAGTGCATTTACATAAGTGCAGGCAATACACACACACACACACACACATATACACACACACAATAAAATATTAAAAAATAAGAACATCCTCAACTGACCTTGAGAAAACATAAACCTTGGTTAATCTGGGCTAACTGTGTGACCTTAAGGAAACATCCAAAAGGAAAGTATAACCAGAAATAAATAATCAGTAAGGCCTGAGAAATTATACTTCAGATATAAAACTTGAGATCTTAGTAAAAAGACAAAAGAAAAAAAAAAAAAAGAGAGCACTGTTGTTTCGCCTGTCTTCAATTCTTACTGGCAAGTGCATCTACTCTGTGGCTGCCACTGCTTTTGCCATTCTTCAGAGACATGAGACACAGCTTTTTAACCCTCCAATATGGACTGAAGACTCATGTCTCTCATGTCTCCCATCTTGAGGATTCTCAAGAATCCTCCAAACCTTCAATGCCAGATGGGGACTACTGAGATATCCAGCTTGTGGACTGAGCAGCTACTGGGATTTCAGCCTCTTCAGAGTATAGACTGCCACTGTTGGACTACCCAGGCTGTATCATGGAGACCAGTACAGGAAGATCAAGACAGGACATGGGGATTACTGGACCTCATTTGGGTGGCCATGGGAAGGAAAGACCCCAGTGTGGAGCACAAGGGCAGGATTGATGGTTGTTTGGGCTTGCCAAGGAGGAACCTTCAAACACTTCCTTAAGGAAAACATGACATCTTTTAGCCAAAAGAAAAGAAAAGAAAATCCTCCAATTCAGGTGATGTGTGTGTGTGTGTGTGTGTGTATGTGTATATATATATATATATATATACATATATATACATATACATATATATAACAGGTTGGAGAGAACAACAACAGAACTGGGGAAAAAAAGACAAATAGTTTTTTTTAATTAATTAATTAATTTATTTTATCAAATCTAGACCCGTGTCCCCCCCATTCCCCCACCCCACCAGGGTTGTTTTGCTATTCGGGTTTTTGTTTTTCCAATGAATTTAAGGACTTTTTTTTTTTCCATGCCTGTGAAGAAACTCTTGGGATTTTGATTGGATTGCGTTAAATTATACAAGTTTTGGTAAAATGGATATTTTTACAATGTTAATTTTCCCAATCCATGAGCATGGGAGGTTTTTTCCATTTTCTGATGTCTTCTTCAATTTTTTCTTTAAAGGTTTAAAATTTTTGTTGTAGATTTTGTAGAGATCTTTGTTGTCTTTGGTTAGGTTTGTTCCTAGGTATTTATTGTTTTGAGTGCTTGTGAGTGGGAAGGTCTCTTTGAAATCTTTCTCCAGTTGCTTTGTTCTTGGTGTAAAGAAGGCCATTGATTTTTTTAAGTTTTTTGTTCCTCCACTTTGCTGAAGTGTTATATTTTTAGGAATTTTTCGTGAAGTTTTTTAGCAACCCTTAAGTAAACAATCATATCATCAGCAAAAAGGGATAGCTTGACTTCCTCTTTTACAATTCGTACTCTTTTAATTTCCTTTTCTTGCCTTATTGCTCTAGCAAGTGTTTCAAGCACTATATTGAAGAGGAATGGTGATGGGGGCAGCCTTGCCAAGTTCTTTCCTTTAAAGGGAATGTTTCTGTCATTTCCCCATTTAGGATGATATTGGCTGTGGGTTTCCCATATATGGCTTTGATTACATTGAGTAATGATCCCTCCAATCCAATTCCTTCTAGGACTTTAAGCACGATGGGATGCTGGATTTTGTCAAAGTCTTTTCCGCATCAATTGAAATGATGGTTCATTTTTTGTCTTTCATTCCATTTATGTGTTTGATGAGTTTATTGATTTCGTATATTGAACCATCCCTGCATTGGGAACAATCTTGGTAGATGGACTGGATACGGGTCGTGGAGGGCTTCTTGTTTGATGTAATTTTTGAGGAGGCATCTGTGTTCATTAGGGAGATGGGTCTATAATTCTCCTTTTTAGTTGTATCTTTGCCTGGTTTTGGTAAAGTGATTCTGGCTTCATAAAGGAATTTGGGAGAATTCCCTCTGTTGTATCCTTCTAAACAGTTTCAGTAATAATGGTTGTAGGTCTTTTTGAAATGGTTTATAGAATTCTGCTGTGAAACCGTCTGGGCCTGGGCTTTTTTTAGTTGGGAGGTTTCTTAAGGTCAAACAGTTCTAACAATAAGCCTCTGCTTTGAAAAAAAAAAACTCTGGAAAGACTCATTGGAAGATGCAAGACATGTATGGCAGAGTGCATGAACTCACGTGGGGTGGGGGGCATGGAAAGGGAAATCACTCTAAATTGGATTGAGAAATGATGTATGATGTATAGAAAAAGTTAAATAACAGTAAAAAGAAAAAAAAAAGAACAAATAAAGCAAACTCACTAAGTGCTTGGCCTATATCAAATATGAAGAATCAACTGCTTTCTACTGTTTATCTCATTTTATTGCTTCAGCAGGCTTAAGCCAGAAACTTTAATTATCTCAGTTTTTCAAAAGAAGAAATGGAGGCCCAAGAAATCTGAGTAACTAGCCTGAGCTAGCACACCTGCAGAGTTGTAAAGACAGAATTTGAACTCGGGCCCCTAATGGTCTATAGTGTTTGCACAGTTTGCCTCCTCCACAGGGAAGTGACAGGATAGTGTGTGGGTGGCATTATTTCTGGGGGACACATTTTACCACTGTCCATTTTACCATTGGATGCCCACATCTGAGCACAGTTTTCATAGCATGAATGATTTTCTGTTTTTCCTAATGGAAATGGCATTTGTCCCTAATGGGAATGGGCTGTCTGAGGAGGGTCTGGGCAGTATTCAGTGCTCACACCTTCTCTTTTCCTGTTGGTTGTATAAGAAACATTATCTATTAGTCTTTTCCTGTAAATTTTGCAAAACTTTTGGTTTATGACAAGGAATTCAATCCTTTAATCTTTTCCCACCATACCTTTAAAACTTTTGTTTATGAAAAGGCCCTGATGCAGGGCTGGAGAGATGGCCTAGCGGTTAAGCGCGCCGACCCCTCTTACAGAGGACCGGGTTCATCATCCCAGCACCCACTGGTGCCAAAACTGTCTGAACTCCAATTCCAGGGAGAACTCCAGTTCCAGGGGAATCCGAGGACCTTCTTCTGACCTCCACGGCATTGCACGACACGGGTGCACAGACCTCATGCAACCGTACATTATACACATACAAAAATAAAATAAATAAAAAATTAAATCCAAGCATCAGATTCCTAGGAAACCCACAGACCAAGAGCGCCGAAATGGGGAAAGACAGAAACATTCCCTTGAAAGGGAGGAAACCGACAAGGCTGCACCCTTGGCAACACGCCGCGGCAATATAGGGCGTGAAACAACGTGCTAGAGCAAGGACAAGAAAAGGGAATTAAAAGGCGACTACAGGAAAGAGGAAGTCAAGCTATACCCTATCTTGCTGATGAGAGGATTGTTGGACGAGGGATGGAAAAATCCGACCAAAAAACTCTAGAAAGTTAAGACGCTGCGTAGCAAGTGGCACGAGACAAAATAAACTAGAAAAAATCAAGTAGGCCTTCCTCTTTACCCAAAAAACGCAATGGAAGAAGGAATCAAGGAGACTCTCCCACACCACAATAGCTCAAAACACAAAAAATACCTAGGAAACAACCTAACCAAAGACAACAAAAGGATTCTACAACAAAAATTTAAACCCTCATAGAAGAAAGAATGGAGAAGACATCGAAGATGGAACAAACCTCAGCCTGCTCATGGATTGGGAAAATTAAATTATAAAAATGTCCGCTATCCTACCAAACTGCTTGTACCCTAGATTTAACGAATCTCCAATCAAAGTCCCACGTGGTTTCTGGTCAGAGGTGGAAAAAAAATCCCAACTTCATTTGAGAAAAAACAAAAGACCCATAATAGCCAAAGAAACCTGTGCAAAGGAAAAGAGCAATACAGGGGGGATCGTCTATACACCAGACTTCAAACTATACTACAGGCTATAGTCATAAAAAAAGCCTGGTAACTGACACAAAAAAACAACCTTTGACCCGTGTATAAAAATCGAAGATCTAAACCTGAGCACATAATAGGTTTCAGCTCATCTCATATTTGACAAGGGTGCCAAGAAGACCAATGGAGACAAGACAGCATCTTCAGCAAGTGGTGGTGTGCAAAACTGGGATCACCACTTGTAGAAGAATGAAATTCAAACCCTACCTCTTGCAGCCCTTACAAAGTCAACTTCAGAGATTAAAGACCTCAAACGTGAAACCCCAAACTCTGAGGTGATAGAAGAAAACATTCTGCGCAGACAGTACAAGACATAGGTGTAAAAGACTTCCTTAAATCAGACCAGCAGTGCAGCAAGAATTAAGGTCCGACAATTGTAGGACTCATAACTAGAAGCGTCGCTCAAGCCAGGATGAGAAATCCCACAGAATCAACTCAAACGCTTCCCATGATACATAAAGATCTCAGACAGAGACCCCACAGGTGGAGGAATCTTCCCAGATAATCACAGATTATCAGAAACAACTCTAAAAAAAAAAAGAAAAACAAACAAAAAGATCCCACAATTAGATGGATGCCAAAGAGTTCGAAAGAGGATTCACAAGCGGAGGAATTAGAGATGGCTAGAAACATCTAAGAAGTGTTCAACATCTACATGATTCATTAAGGGAAATGAAATCAAAACCACTTTAAGATATCATCTTACTCCAATAAGACTGGGCTAGGATCAAGGAAACAATGAGAAGTGCTGGAGAGGGTGTGGGGAAAGGGGAACACGTCATCCACTGCTGGGGGGAAAAAATGTAAACGCGGACAGCCACTATGGAAAGAGCAGTAGGGTGGAGAACCCTTGGAATACTTGGAATGACTTGCCACCCGACCTTCCAAAACCACTCCGAGGCATGTACCCCCAAGACTAACCCCACCACAGAAGTACATGCACATCCATGTTTATTTTGGCTGCTTCACAGTAGCAAGGAGCGGGAACCAACCCAAAGCCTTCAACTGATGAGTGGATAGAGAATGTGTACATCTACACAATGGAGTTCTAAATGACAGTGGGTAAAGAAAGGATGAAAATCAGGAGCTTGGCAGGAAAATGGTTGGAGCTAGAGGAAATCATGCTTGAGGGAAGTAACACAGTCCCAGAAAAACAAAACGAAGAATGGTATCCCCTCATCGTGGATGCTAGTGCCAATTTACCCAGTTGTTAAGTAAATATTTCTTGTTCATGACCCCTTGAGCTTTTGCCCAAAGCAATTGGGAGTGAGGCCATCTTGGAAACAACAACAACAACAACAACACAACAACACAGAAGGATGCATCCAAAGAACTGACTGAAATAGTGAACTCTGCTAAAAACAGTCAGCTTCCCCCATGGATATCGAAAGACGGAGAAAGAGATGAATAGGCATGTTTGGCAGAATGCAATGAAGCTCTGGAGGGTTGGGGGGATGGGAGGGAACACGGGTCTAGATGTTTGTGGATAAAAATATATGTAATAAATAAATAATAATTAAAAATAAATAAATAATAAAAAAAAATAAGTCTCAAAAACCCCACAAATATGTAGAATAGCGTTTTATGTGAAGGATGTTTTTTTTTTTTTGTAAAAAAAAAAAAAAAGGTCTCCCTATAGCCCCCAGCTGTCATGGAACTTACTCTGTAGACAGGCTGGCCTGGAACTCAAAGAGATCAACCTACCTCTGCATCCTGAGTTCTAGGATTAAAGGCATTGGCCACAATGCCTCCGCTTAAAGAAGGTAAGTGCTGGGAAATTGAGCCCTGGTCCTCTGCAAGACAGTCGGTGCTCTTAACCACTGAGCTATCTCTCCAGACATATGTAAGGATTTTAATATCAGATGAGTGTTTGAATATTGATGCCTCTATTTAATTGTTATTATGACTTGGAATCCATGCTAGTCTGCTGAGCCCATAATGTTCCCGTATCCTCAACACAGAATAATAATAAAAAATAATGAAAAATAATAAAAAATATAATGAAGAACTATTAAATTATTGGAATGGTTCATTCAGATAATATATATAAAGTTCCCAGTACAAGTTACTAGCAGAAACATAAGATAGATACAGTTATTGTTATAACTATTTATTATTAAATAGTTGATGCTTTTCTTGTTCCATATTTGGAAGCTCTGCACACACACATATATGACAATATACTAATTTATGAGTAAGTCACTAATAACTGTGTACTGTGCTCTAGGAGATCTTCATGGTTTCAAATCTGCATTTTTTAATTGATCAAACTTCTGACATACTAAAAAATGTCTAATCTATGACTTTCTTTTACCCTTAAGGATAAAAGGAAATTCTGCTGAGATGGTTTGTTTAATTCGGCCTTATCAAAGTTGAATTTTTGTAGTCTCTTGAAGGTGTTTGAATGGTTGGGAAGACTCACAAATTTTTTTTTAAAAACAGGATTAACTTAACTGTGAAATTCCCATCTTAGCAGAGTAGTATTCTTTTGTTTTTTTTTTTTTTTTTTTTGGTCTTTTCAAGACAGGGACCCTCTGTAGTCCCATCTGTCATGACGTCACAGAGATCCACCTGCCCTCTGCCTCCAGAGTGACGGGGATTAAGGCGTGCACCACCACACCCAGCAGAAGCGTAGTCCTTACAGATGTGAAGTTTTGGTTTACTTGCTCTTACAAAGAAACCATCTGAAGCTCTCTTCTGTGAATGGTATAGAGTGCAGCAGGTAGACTCAGTTTTCAGTTATGTCAACTTTCTACCTCTTCCCATGCCCTCCCCACAGATAGCTAAGGACTTCGTGGTGTGTATAAATAGCTTTGCCTGAGAACATCCTCTTATCTTTGCATCTCTCATCACTGAGGAGGGCCCATAACTGATGTTGCAATTAGAGTACTGATTTAGCTCAGAGAAATACATTGCAAATGATCCACCAAGGATGATATTTATATCAGTACTGACTGATGAAGACCTTGTCAACTGTATGTTTGGCAGATCATTTGACAGCATGTGCCCCTGGGTTAATCTACTTCTCATTATAGCTGATGATCCATGGTGGCGTGTTTTCTGAACCACTCACCTTACCCAGAGAGCCACAGTGTGGAACAGCCCTGTGTAAATAAGGAGATGCTCCATCCAACATAGAGGGGTCATCAGAAAAGACACTTAAGGTAGAACTTGGGCACAGATAAGGTGACATCATCTGTGTCCACAGATCTTCACATTTCTGTTGCAGGGTTCAGTCTATTTTGACAAAAGAAAAAGGAAATGAAATATAACGCAATTTACTTATGCTCCCGAAAGAAAGGCAGGAAAAGTTGAAATAGTTTTCCTTTCATAGTTGTTGGATATATCAGAACTGGCCAAATAAGTAATACAGAATGGAAATTCTAGGAATATTGTGAATCATTTCATTATAGTTAAAAGCCGGTGATTGAATAGATATATGTAAAAATAATGTAAAATATCAAATAATGTAAATTACTTAATAAGGATGTTCATGTAATATAATTATATCATTTATATCACAGTTCATATGATATAATTATAATTTAAATACATATGTGTAGTATGTATACATCTCTAGATACTTGTGTAAAAAGCATTCTGCAGGACCTCATGTGAAGTGCACAATAAAAACAAGTAGGAGCTAAAGCAACAGTAACCAGGCTGGTGCGAATGACGCCAGTGGTTAAAAGTACTTGCTGTTCATGCTTGATGACCTACCTGAGTTCGATTCCAAGAACCCAAGGCAGAAATAGAAAACCGAATTTTGAAAGTTGTTGGCTGACCTCTACACGTGTACTATGGCAATGCATGCCTTTCTGCCATCATACACACTCACACATAATGATAATAATATCAGAATAATAATAATAATAATAATAATAATAACCCAACTGGGGCTGGAGAAAATGGCTCAGCAAAATAGCACCTGCTATTCTGAGAGAGGACCCAGGTTCAATTCCCACACCCCCATGGCAGCTAATTTCAATTCCAGGAGATCCAACCAACACCTTCTGGCCTGTGAGGACACTGCATGACACCTGGTGCACTTATGCACATGCAGCCACTACACTCATGCACATAAAATAAAAATAATAATAAAACATATTTTGAAAGCCAATAATAATAACCAACAGTGACCAGTAGTCACTGGTGGTAACTCCAAGGGTTGTGAAAACAGATAAGGAGTTTTGCCCTTCTCTTCTTTTAAAAAATTTATATTTTTAAAAATGTTTTTTATTTAATCCTAGCACTCGGATCTCTGTGAGTCAACACCAGCCTGGTGTAAAAAACAGTTTTTTCCACCAGGCCAGCCTGGGGGTACAGGAAGATCCTGTCCTCAAAAACATCAAAAAATTATTTGAAAAAATTTTATTGTACGAATGTTTTTGTCTGCATGCATTAAGTGCACCTGTGTGTGCAGTCACGAAGAGGCCCAGAAGATTGACCTTCATATCCCCTGGAAGTTAGAATTACAAGATGGTTGCTAGCCACCATGTGGATGCTGCGAACTGAACCCAGGTCATCTGTGAAGAGCAACCAGATGCTTTTATGGTTGAGCATCTCTCCAGCCCTCGTGCATCCTTCTCTTTGTCCTTAGTGGTTGGAAGGTAGATGTTACAGTTTATGTTGGGCACATCTTTTCCATTGATTGTGAAGAGATTTCCACAGTGTCTTCCTGCTCCTGCGGATATACCTTCTCCACTGGACCAGATTTCCTCTTCTGGGTCTTTCCCATCCCAAAACCTTTCCATAGATCAAACACACATGAGAAGAACCAGAGGGTTGTCACAGCACAATCAGTGCCTCGCAACGTTCTGACGCTGAGCGGCACCCACCACCCCCCCCCCCCACACCAAACAACACCCCCCACCCCCACCCAACCCACCCACAACCAACCCTACCACCCACCCCCAACCAACCCACCCACCACAACCCCCCCACACACACCCCACACCCCACAACCACCACCCCCCCAACCCCCAACCCCCCACAACAACACCCCAAACCACAAAAAACCCAAAAAGGTATGTGCCACCACACACACACACCACCACCACACACACCCCACCACCCCACCCCCCCCCCCCAGCAAACACAACCCAACCCCACACACACACCCCCCAACCCACCCAACCCCCCACGCCCCCCACCCCAATGCCCCGTGTCCTCTCAGTCGCCTGGTTCTCTCCCTGCAGAACCTTACCTTTTCTTCTTTTTGGCTTTGTGCCCACCCAATCAGGTCAGTTCTGGTTGGAGATGAGAGATGACCCAGCTGCTGTTCACTTTAAGAACAGTGTGGAATGGTGCGGTCCTGCTTCAGTTCCCGTCTGACCCAGCGCACTGCTTGTTTCGTTCTTCATTTTACCCATAGATCCTCTGCACTGCTGAGAAGTGGGTTCTCATACAACCAGGGCCTTTCCTGTCTTCTTCCATAGGTATCTGGTTCCCTGCCTCCCTTATGAATGGTGGTTTTTGGTCAAGAATTATCTCTCATCTCATCTCAGAAATGTCAAGTGCACTCCTGGGTGTACAAAGAATTGAGCAAGAAATCAACATGTGAGTTAAGCCTTGTACATATAAAATAATAAAGAATTTTCAAAATTCAGGCTGGAGAAAGGGTTCAGCAGGTAAGAATACTGGTTGCTCTTAACAGAGGGAATTAGGTTTCAGTGCCCAGCCCCACCATGGTAGCTAACAACCATTTGAACTCCAATTCCACGGGAATCTGTCACCTCCCTCTGACCTCCATGGGGATTGCATGTGCACTTTACATACAGCAGAGGCAATATACTCGCACACATAAATAGAATAATAAAAATATTTAAACTAAACACACCACACACACACATACACACACACACACAACCCAATAACAAAGTTGGCAGACACGCACCGGGTCTGCACAGGAATGATCCCATCAACAGTTCGGATTGGATAGGGGAAGGGTCAAGGTGACTTCCCTTTCATGGCTGAACTGTTGCTACTGATAGATTCGGGGAGAGGGAGTTGTATCCTCACTCATGACCCCACAATGCTCCAGTGAAGAGTTCCAATCCAGTGCTCACAGAGATGGCTCTGGTTAAACTAATGGATCAGAGGACAAAACCAAAAATTGTGAATCTGTGAAAAGCACTCATAGCGATGGGGAAGGGGGGTTGGTAGCTAAGGGAAGATGCTAAGAGACGGTACAGGAGAGACAGCAGTCAGAATGTATTGTATGCACGTATGAACTTGTCAAGTAATACAACCAATCAATACAGAGAGGCAAATGACTTGAAAGAATTTCTAAAAATACAAAAAGTACTCATAAAACATGGACATGAAAACATGCTTGGTAATCTGTATGGGAATATAAATCAAAGCTACGATGAGATAGCCCAACACATATAATGAAGTGGGTGGTAAGTCAACAGTACTAGAAGATGGTAAGGATTTAGAGGGACTGGAGCTCTTCACTGCGGGAGCGCACAATGGAATGTCTACTTTGGAAATATTTGGGCAGTCTCCTATAAAGTTTTGAAATATAATTACCATACTATGACCTAGGGACAACCATTGTTAGATGTTTTCCTAAACAATCTGAAAGCTTATGTTCACTTTAAAATCTGTTTGCAAATGTTTATAGCAGCTTGAGCAAAAGGACCAGAAATTGGAATGAACCCCAGTGTCCTTCTGGTGGTGACTAGATAAGGAAGCTCAGCTAGTTTAAACAACAGAGTTCCACTGGACAATTAAAGGGCCTAACTACTGATACACAAAACAATAAGGATGGTCCTCAAACACAGTTTGCTGCAGCAAAGAATTCAGTCTGAAAAGTTGCATACAACAGGAATCTGTTTCTGCATTATTCTGAAAATGTACACTGGAGGGTTGACAAGGGCTGGAGGTGAGGGAAGGGGCTAACTGGGGGATACTTAAAATTCTCTGAATCTCCATAGTGTGCATCTGCTGAAAATTTGAACTGAGTGCTAGAGCTCCTATCTGCTGAGAACTAGCTTTCCTTTCCTGCCTCCTTAGGGAGCACATTGCCACCATTCTGCACGAGAGGACTGTGGAGACCGACGGCCTTTTCTGTGGAGTTCCTTGTCTAGTTGGAAATCGAACAGGTACATTATTGACTTGATAGAAACACTATGATAAGAGGCAAAAATGAGCAGTTTTCAGTTAGAATAGAATATGAAATAGTCCCCCTGAGAAGGCCTGTTCTTCTGAAGAAGAAATAGTTCTGGGGATGATTAAAGGAGGAACAAGACGAAAGACAGGCATCTTATCTGCTAAAGATGCGGAAACCAGTAACAGGCTAGGGGCCTAGAGAAGGAAGTTGTGGGGAATGAGAAAGAAGTCAACTCAGAATGAAGTGTGACAGTACTCTCAACCCGGGGTGGTTAGAACCCTGGGTTCTAACTTAGTTTCAGTGATGCCAGAGAGCACACATGCTTTGCAAGTGTTCTACCACTGACCTACCCCAGTCAATCCTCTGTGCTTTAAATGCTGTGAATGCTGGCTTCTCTTCCCAGAATTTGAGTCAGTTACTGATGTTTTTAAAACCTCCCCAATGCTGAAAGCAGTTGTTGAATGACCCAGAAAAACTCAGGTCTGTTACGATCACTCAGCCCATGTGTGTTCTTCACGGTCACTCACTTCCTCAGTCGCCCATTTGTTTGTTCACAATGTTATCAGGTGCTTATCATCTGTCAGGAATCCTACTAGACAGTGAAGTCATCTTAGTGAATGACTATCTCATTTTTGGCATTTATGTGGTCTAGATTAAAATCCTTGAAAATTAAAGTAAATTTTTAAATAAGCAGCATCAATCAGATTTGAAATGGCTGTATGTCACTGAAACTCTGCGACCTCCTATGGATGCAGGAGGCCTTATTCTGTCCCATGTTACGTAGATGAGGACAGTGAAGCACAAAGAGGTAAGGTAACTGAGTTAGTGTCTGGCAGGGAGGCTCCTGAGTGATCTCCTTAGCCATAACTACCAACTAACTTTCTGTTACATCTACCTCCGTGCTGGACTCTGAAACTGTGAGTTTTACTTTGAAATATTTTATTAACCTGGCATCAAGTTTGGCGTTTGAAGCAAAATAAGGATTAAATCCAATGTTCTGGAATTTCACAATGCTATTTTTTGGTAGTGTTTTGTTATTTATTTTTTTTCTGATCTAGGTTCTCTCAATCTGAAGATTTATATTCTTCAAGCTGTGGGAAACTTTCTTGAGTTCTTCATTATTTTAATCTCTGCCTTTCAGGAACGCTGCTATGGCATTTTGACTATGAAATGTCACCGACAAGCTCATGTGTTGGGCCCTTGGTTCCCAGTTGGTATGGATATTTTGAGAGGTTCTGAAAACTTCAGGAGGTAGGACCCAGTTGGAAGAAGTAGATTATTGGTGGTGTGCCTTCAAATGTTACCTCCTATGCCTCCTCCCTGTCTCTGTCTCATTTTCTGCTTGCTTGAAGAACTTTCTCCACCACATCATCCCACTGCCCAGGTACACGGAACCAGACAACCATGGATGGATTTCTTTGAAACTATGAACAGAGTCAGTCCTTCTTCCTGTAGTTTATGTCCAGCATTTTGATTATAGTTACAATAAGGTGAATTAACACCAAACAATGTGATCAGATTTTTGAGGTCCTGGATTGATATGTAATTTACACACACACACACACACACACCCACACACACACACACACATACATATAATCCATTTGTTCATGTAATCTCTTTTTATTTTGTGTTTGTGAGACAGGGCCTTACTATGTTTGCAAAGGCTGGTGTTGAACTCCTTGGATCAAGTGACTCTTTTTCCTAAGCTTCCTGAGCAGCTGGGACTATAGTATATATGCTACTAGCCTACCGGGTCTGTTACATCATTTTAATGATGTGCTTTATTTTCATTATATGCAGACAGTTTCATTAATAACCTCAGTTTAAGAGAATCATTATCATTCCAGACTTTTTCTCAGACCAAACAATGGAAAAGACCAGTCAACAAAATGACTTGAGTTTTTTGGGCGGGAGAGATACCTAGCAGGTTGGAGAGCACCAACTGCTCTTGGGAGAGGACCTGGGTTCGATCCCAGCAACCCACATGGCGGCTGAGAACTGTCTGTAACTCCATTCCCAGGAGAACTCCAGTTCCAGGGGAATTGATGGTCTCTTCTGACCTCTGCTGACCTCCGCAGAATTGCAAGACACAGGTGCACAAACCTACATGTGAACAGTATACTCATACACATACAAAATAATAAATTTAAAAAAATGACGTGAGTTTGGTTAATCATGGCACCAAGATCTCAAGCTAGTAGATTTCTGGTGGGCCTGATTCTTGGATCTTGGAGGGTTTATAGCAGATTCTGGACACATAATAAGTCAATGGAACTCTAAGGCAGTGTCCACAGACTTCTAAGTCTTTGCTAAGTATCCCATTTGAGCACAGGGGGAAGAGTTTATCCAGGGTGCAGGCCATAGAAACGGAGCTGAGGTGGTGGAGACACTCTGTTCTTTCCTTTTCTCATGGGAACTTTTTCAGTCTCATGGACCAGGGGCTTTAAGATAACCTTTGTCTCCAGTGTGCAAGGCCCTCATTGTAGCCTGTGGCATGGAACAGGTGAAGAGGGTGGTCAAGGAGATAGATGCCAGGTGCTAACCTTGAGGGAGGGAATTCAGCGAGGTAATGCCGTAGCTTCCAACAGCGCCACGAATGGTTCACTTGGGGGGAATGGTCCACAAGAAGCGGGTATGTGTCTCCTGAGGAAGGTGTAGTAAAGTTATTTTAGTTATGTAGTTAATTTATTTATTGATTTATTTATTTGTTTTTTTTTTTTTTTTTTTTTTAAAGTTTTTTTTTATATTCATGATTGTGAACTATTTTTTTAATTTTATATTACTCTAAAATTTAATACAGAGAAAAAAAATAAAAAATGTTTTGTTGTTCCTGTTTCCCCTTTGTGTTGTCCCCTTTGCCTTTGTTTGGTTTCCCCACGCAATTACAGTAATTTCCAGAGTTGAAAATAAGTGGTGGATCAATTCTAGAGGCACATTAATAAGATTTACAATTGTTTGTTTTGTGTGTGTGTGTTTCTTAGCCTCAGCTTTAACGGCTGCGCTACAACAACATAGTTGCTACGGAAATATAACAATAATGTGTTCAAGCGTGCCTTTCATCTGGGGAATTTGGGGTTAGCATCCAAATGGGAGGGGAGAACCATTCCTGCTTGTTTTTTCTGGGACTGTGTTCTTCACTTAGCATAATGGCTTTTTTTTTTTTTTTTTTTTTTTTTTTTTTTTTCATGATGTCATCTTTCCTTACCACTGAATAGTAACTCCATTGTGGTAGATGTACCACATTTTTGCATCCACTCATCTGTTGAGGTGGCATTTGGGTTGGTTCCACTCTTCGCTATTGTGAAGAGAGCTGGCAATAAACATAGGAGTGTGTATCTTTTGCAGTAGGATGAGTCTTGTGGGTTATACCCAGGAGTGGTAAGGCCGGGTTTCAGGTATGTTTAGTAAATTTATTTATTTAAATGTGTGGTTACACCCTTTTCAATGCATTACTTTCATTTGGTTTATTAAAGTTAATGTATGTAAATGTGTGGGTGTACAACAACCTTTTCAAATGCCCAATTATCTTTCATTGATCTTGGCCACAAGGCCCCAAAGACAGTAATCTTTTCTTAATCTTTTCAGGAGACGTGGAGTTTTCTTGGTTTCCTCTATTTTCTTGGTGTCCTCATGTGTTGTAGGAGTTTGTTTTGGTTTCCATTAGCAGGGGTCTGGCCACCCCAGCTCTTCATTCACAATTAAATACAATTATTCACAGTTGATGAGCTGGGGAGGTGGAGTGGGGGTACTACATTTGGGAGCTGTGTCACCTCAGATGGTGGTTGTGCTAGGATGATTGGCATGCAGGTAGCTTGGAGCAGAGAGACTTCTAAATATGTGGCCTGGGATTCTTTCTCTGAGGCCATTTAGTTTCTCCAGGTAAGAAACCTCATCATTCCAGTTTCAAAGGAAAAAGGACCTGGATACCAGGAAATGGTGTTCAGGGGTGTTTGAGCACATAACACTTGTTAACTGAGTACTCCAGATACAGGCCCCTCGTTAGCTAAGTACTCCAAATGCAGGCCTCTCCAGTAGTCCTACACTTCATGTAGTAATAATAAAATCAACATATTGGGGGCTGGAGAGATGGCTCAGTGTTTAAGACCACTGTCTGCTCTTCCAGGAGGATACCAGATGCATATTCCCAGCCCACATGGCAACTGACAACCATCTGTAATAAAACCAGTTCCAGGTAATCAAGCATCCTCTTCTAAACATTCGGCTGGCTTCACACATGAGTGGCAGTTACATAGAGTGCAAGGCAATACACACACACATACACACACACAGATAACACACACACAATAAATATTAAAAAATAAGAACATCCCTTCCTCAACTGACCCTGAGAAAACATAAACCTTGGTTAAGCTGGGCTAAACTGTGTGACCTTAAGGAAACATCCAAAAGGGAAAGTAATAAAAAGAAATAAATAATCAGTAAGGCCTGAGAAAATTGTACCTCAGATATAAAACTTGAGAATCTTATAAAGACAAAAGAAAAAAAAAAGAGAGCACTGTTGGTTTGGCCTGTCTTCAATACTTACTGGCAAATGCAATCGACTCTGTGGGCTGCCACTGCTTTTAGGCCATTCTTCAGAGACATGAGACACAGCTTTTTTAACCCTCCAATATGGACTGGAAGACTCATGTCTCTCCATGTATCCCATCCTTGAGGATTCTCAAGAATCCTCCAAAACCTTCAATGCCAGATGGGGACTACTGAGATTATCCAGCTTGTGGGGACGAAGCAGCTACTCGGATTTCAGCCTCTTCAGAGATAGACTGCCATTGTTGGGACTACCCAGGCTGTTCAATGGAGACCAGTACAGGAAGATCAAGAACAGGACATGGGGATTACTGGACCTCAGTTGGGTGACCATGGGAAGGAAAGACCCCAGTAGTGGAGCACAAGGTCAGGAGTGAATGGGGTGTTTGGGCTTGCCAAGGAGAAGCCTTCAAACACTGCACTCCTTCCTTAAGGAAAAATGACATCTTTTAGCCAAAAGAAAAGAAAAGAAAATCCCCAATGTTCAGTGGATGTGTGTGTGTGTGTGGTGGTGTAGGTGTATATATATATATAATATATACAATAATATATAATACAGATACATATATATAACAGGTTGGAGAGAACAACACAGAACGGGAAAAAAGACAAATAGTTTTTTTTTTTTTAATTACTTAATTAATTTATTTTATCAAATCTAGAACCCGTGTCCCCCCCATTCCCCACCCCACCAGAGCCTNAAAAAAAAAAAAAAGAGAAAGGCCCTGATGCATTCCCAAAGCAGATGACCTGGGTTAGGGAAGCCCCTCCCTCCTTGGTTGACCCTCTTTCCTTTCCTTTGCCCCCATTCTTTTAAACTAGCTAGCCAGGAAAGACTGTGATGTCAGACCATAGCCAATGGGGAAAAGTCACAGTACTCTTGTATTAGGGACAAAGACCTATCAAACTTTTGAATCAGGTGTGCTTATTTGATCTGAGTGACGAAGCAAAGTGCCCTTCTGCAAGGGTAAAGGCTGCCTTGCCAAGTTACCTTTGCTTTCATGGTTTGTGGATGTGTGTGTGGTGCGCGCCGCGCGTGCTTGAGTGCTGTATTGGTGGGGTCTTTAAATCTCAAACTTTATTTCTAACGGTTTTATTTAAAAATCTCTCTTTATTTTTTTTGAGACCAGGTCTCCCTATAGCCCCAGCTGGCCTGTAAACTCACTCAGTAGACCAGGCTGGCCTTAAAACTCACAGAGACCTGCCGGCATCGCGCTTCCCGAGTGCTAAAATTAAAGTCGTGCGGCACCACGCCTGCTTAAAGTACTTCTAGCCGCCATGTGGGTGCATGGGAATTGAACCAGGGGCCTCTGTAAGCATTCGGCTTCTTAACACTGCGCCCCCTTTCCAGCCTGAAAAAAATCTATCTTTCATTTTAGTGTGAGAAGTGGTGCTGGGCACATTTCTATAGTCAAATTTCACCTCTTTTCATAACCTCATTCTTTGTTCAATGACTGTTAACAGTTACTTGGGAGTGAGCTTATTTACATTTTCTCAATATTGTGGGCTATGAATTGACATTCCTAGTAATATCTGTTATCTGAAGTTCAGAGACAACTTCCAGCTCCCATTCCTCATTAAAAAGAAATCTTTCAAATGTTTGGCTTGAATGAATACACCAGCCATTCTTTCCCTAGCAGAAAGGCAGTGACTTGACAATGACTATTTAAAGCATGAATTTCCTGAAATGAAATGACCCAGACACAGTGCCAGTACAAATGCTTTCTAGTTTTTGATGAAAAGAAAAAAAAAACACCCAAGAACGAGGTTGTATTTGAGGATTTATGCAAGCTTGAAAAGAGTTCCATGTGTAAGGTACTGGAGGAGGACTGTGCGCATCACTCATATTCATTGTTACGTTGTGGAAGTTTCTGAGATTGCTTATTGCAGTTCCGAACTTTTCCGTGACTGATGTTTAAGATAAACTAAAAAAATTTTTTTGCTTGCTTCGGATGGCTACAAAATAGTTTTTTCTCCTATATCTCTTTTCTACTGCCAGAGCCATGCATTTTGCCAAACATGCTTTCCACACGCCCATGGGTCCCACCATCCAGCAGGGGGGGCTGTGTATGTTCAATCAAGTTGAAATCAAATGGAGTGTCCAGTCTATATTGCTGTAGTTTACCCATTCACCCCAATCGCAGCCCTTACCTCCTACCGCGCCCCCTCTTCCGCAGATTGTTCCCTAGGCTTAGAAAAGGGGCACAGGTGGATGAGAAGCAAAACAGTCTACTTTCTCTGGAGCTGTTGTCTTGGACTCTGGTCCAATTCTGGCTGTTTTCCTTTCATGGGCTGACAGTTTGTTCCAGGAATAACCTTTCGATCCTACTAATGAAGCACAAGCAATTAGATATATAGGTATTTAAGCAGCACTAATAGTTATGGTAGGTTTTTGGTCATAGACACATAGTTGTTGATGATATGTTAATCATGAATTAATTTTTACCCCCTGATAATATGACAGGGTCTTACTGTGGCTTATAACATCTCTCTAACCTGTAGAGGATGTAGCTTGTGGCATCAGCCATGGGTTATTCCTCAAGGAGAGAGCCAATAGCCAATTAGATTTGGGATATAAAGGCATATGGCGCCTCTGCTGCACAGAATTTCCAGGCAGGTGAGGTGTAGCTGGTGCTGACGGAGGAGTCTTGCTTGACTCAAGGAGACCCATATTTGCTTTATTGGTTTAGTGGCTGTTCTAGTTTGTCTTCCATTGCTAACAAAACACTCTGACCGACACCAACTTGGGGAGGAAAGGGTTTATTCAGCTTACATCTCCTGGGTCCACAGTTCATCACTTAGGGAGGCCCAAGGCAGGAACTCAGGGCAGGACCTGGAGGCAGGAGCTGAAGCACAGGCCATGGAAGAGTGCTGTTCACTTGGCTTGTCCCCTGGCTCATGCCCAGCAAAAAAAAAAAAAAAAGAAAAGGCCCTGATGCATTCCCAAAGCAGATGACCTGGGTTAGGGAAGCCCCTCCCTCCTTGGTTGACCCTCTTTCCTTTCCTTTGCCCCCATTCTTTTAAACTAGCTAGCCAGGAAAGACTGTGATGTCAGACCATAGCCAATGGGGAAAAGTCACAGTACTCTTGTATTAGGGACAAAGACCTATCAAACTTTTGAATCAGGTGTGCTTATTTGATCTGAGTGACGAAGCAAAGTGCCCTTCTGCAAGGGTAAAGGCTGCCTTGCCAAGTTACCTTTGCTTTCATGGTTTGTGTGTGTGTGTGTGCGCGCGCGCGTGCTTGAGTGCTGTATTGGTGGGGTCTTTAAATCTCAAACTTTATTTCTAACGGTTATTTAAAAATCTCTCTTTTTTTTTTTGAGACCAGGTCTCCCTATAGCCCCAGCTGGCCTGTAACTCACTCTGTAGACCAGGCTGGCCTTAAACTCACAGAGATCTGCCTGCCTCTGCCTCCCGAGTGCTAAAATTAAAGTCGTGCGTCACCACGCCTGGCTTAAAGGAGCTTCTTAGCCGCCATGTGGGTGCTGGGAATTGAACCAGGGGCCTCTGTAAGAGCAGTCGGCGTTCTTAACAGCTGAGCCATCTTTCCAGCCTGAAAAAAATCTATCTTTCATTTTAGTGTGAGAAGTGGTGCTGGGCACATTTCTATAGTCAAATTTCACCTCTTTTCATAACCTCATTCTTTGTTCAATGACTGTTAACAGTTACTTGGGAGTGAGCTTATTTACATTTTCTCAATATTGTGGGCTATGAATTGACATTCCTAGTAATATCTGTTATCTGAAGTTCAGAGACAACTTCCAGCTCCCATTCCTCATTAAAAAGAAATCTTTCAAATGTTTGGCTTGAATGAATACACCAGCCATTCTTTCCCTAGCAGAAAGGCAGTGACTTGACAATGACTATTTAAAGCATGAATTTCCTGAAATGAAATGACCCAGACACAGTGCCAGTACAAATGCTTTCTATTTTTGAATGAAAAAAAAAAAAACACCCAAGAACTAGGTTTTATTTTAGGGATTTATTGCAATCTTGAAAAGAGTTCCATGTGGGAAGGTAGCTGAGGATAGACTGTGCTCATCACTCATATTCATTGTACGTTGTGGAGAGTTTCTGAGATTGCTTATTTGCAGTTCCTAACTTTTCCGTGACTAATGTTTAAGATAAAACTTAAAAAAAATTTTTTTTGCTTGCTTCAGGATGGCTACAAAATAGTTTTTTCTCCTATATCTCTTTTCTACTGCTTTCTTGTTTCTGAGGTAAAGTCTCATGTAACCAGGGTGACCTTCAACTCACTATGTAGTTGAGAATGACCTTGAACTGTTGATCTACCCCCCTTACCATCCCTTGAGTGCTGGGATTACAGGTGTGCACTACTACATCTAGCTTGTACACTGCTAAGGACTGACATAGAGTTCATTGTATGCTGGGCAAGCACTTGATCAACTGATCTATAGCCCCAGCTTCTCTGTTTCTTGTTATAGAAAGTAATTCATTGGAAGGAAAATTGAGTATGATTTCTTTTTTTTTTTTTCTTTTTGGTCTTTCTGAGACAGGGTCTCCCTGTAGCCCCAGGCTGTCTTGGAATTCACTATGTAGACTGGGTTGGCCTTGAACTCACAGAGATCCGCCTGCCTCTGCTGAGGCTAGGATTAGAGGCGTGCACCACCATGCCCAGCAAGTATGATTTCTTTAAAAAATTGTTTTAAAATATTTGTATCTATTTTTATTTTATGTGTACGAGTGTATTGCTTGCATGTATGTAAGTGCACCCTGTTATGCAGTGCCCAAGGAAGTCAGAAGGTGTTAGATCCCTTGGAACTGGAGTTATGGACAGCTGTTAGCCACCATGTGGAATGGGTGCTGGCGTTCTAACCTGGGTCTTCTGCAAGAGCAGCCAGTGCTCTTAACCACTGAGTCATCTTTCTAGCCCCAAGTATTATTTCTTAAATCAGCAGTTGTAAGAATTGCTTGGTGAGGGCTAGGGTATGACTTAGTAACAAAATACCTACCCTGCATGAATAAGGCCTTAGGTTTGATTCCCCAGTATCTCAAAAAAAGTGCTTGGTTATAGGCCATGCAAAACCATGTTGTCTATGTTAAGCAAAATAGGATTTTTTATGGAACACCATGGAAAACTTGTAGAGAGAGGACAAAAGATGATTGAAACCAGGAACTGGAAAATCATGGCCTTCTTCCATTCCCTCCTTTTCACAGATACTTTCTATGAGCCATAGCCTTGGATACAGTGGAGAACCAGTCAGATGAGAGCCTTTCCATCAAGGAGACCTATTCTCACAAAAGAAAAACAACAAACAAAAACCAAAAAAAACCCTAAACAACCAGTAAGCAAGTCAAAGCCAAACACACAAAACTAAGACTTACTTACTTACTTACTTACTTACTTACTTATTTACTCATTCACTTACTTACTTATTTGAGCCAGGACCTCACTATGTAGCCCAGGCTGGTCTTGAACTCATGGGTCTCTTGCCTCTGCCTTCTGAGCCTGGGGATTATAGATGTATACCACCATGCTTTGTTAAACGTGTCTTATGAAGAGAGTGGACATAGACTTTGTTGCCTACTTTTGTGGGGGTATAGAGTGCTAAGAATCAACCCCAGGATTCTAGGCAGGTGCTGAACTTAACCCACAACCCTGCTGCCCACTTTTGAAAGTGAATGAGGTGCTATTCATAGTCATGCTTGACAATAAGCATAAAACCATTTGGGGCACACCAGAAATGTCAGGGGCCAAGGACTAGACAGAGAATTGGAATAGGGAAATGTGGCAAGGGGCCGGGTGGCTACTTGAGACTGGGAGAATGAAGTCTCTTCATGTAATCTGAGTCCTGAATGAGGAGAAAGAGCCAAGCACAGGAAGGTGACAGAGATGAGCCTTCTAGGCAGAGAGAACTTGGAGAATGAGGGCTCCCAGAAAGGAACAAGCTGAGAGCATCTGAGGAACGGTGTTGCTGGTACGCAACAGACAGGGAGCCACTGGTTGGGCACGGGACCAGAGATGTAGCCATGTGAGGTCTGGTCCTGATGAGCTTACTTGGCTTCATTCAAAGCAGGATTGGAAGCCATTGGAAAGTTTTTAGCAAAGTGGCTTGACCTGCTTTACTTTTTAAAAAGACCTTTCTACAAGGCTGTGTGCTCATGGCTTAAACAATTATTTGCTTTTTTCTTTGATATGGTTCTTTTTAAAGTACCTACCTTTATAAGGTCCAAGATTAGGCAAAATCAGATAATTTATAGATCAAATGATATAATATCCAAGATTTACCACAAATCCAGACATGATGATGAAATGGGACTAGCTATAATTAGATATTTACTAATGATAGTAGACAAGGGTTTTGCTTACTATTGTTTCTACTTTGGTGTATGTTTGAACATTTTAAATAAGGAAAATAAAAGGATTCACCTGGGCTAGAGCTGGGCAGTGATTGTACTGTGGATAGGCAAGCAGCAGAAGCCTTGATAGGTGAAGGAGTTGACCTGAGCTATGGGGGATGCGATAGATTGGTGTCGAGCAAATAGGAAAGTGGATGGACTTAGAGTACATTTTGTAGTGGAAGCCAACATGACATACTGATGACATTGTGGGGTGAGGAGACACAAGGAGCCAAGAATAACCATTTTTTAAGCTTTAAAACACTGGCCTCTTTGAGACATTATGATCACCGGCCATGGTGGTACACGCCTGTAATTCCAGCACTTACGAGGCTGAGGCAGGAGGATCGTTAGTTCAAGGCCAGCCTGGGCTATGCAATGAGACCATATTTCAAAAATAAATAAATAAGAAAATGTTTTGATTAAGCTAGAGAAGACACAGGAAGGACATGTGCAGGGCTACATGAATGTTCTCTTTGGGCCATGTTAAGCTTATCATGCCTAATAGCCATTCATGAGGCAATGTCAGTAAGCAAGTCTGAGGTGCATAAGGAGGTCAGGATACGGGACTGGAGAGATGGCCTAGTGGTTAAGAGCGCCGACCGCTCTTTCAGAGGACCTGGGTTCGATCCCCAGCACCCACATGGCGGCCGAGAACCGTCTGAAACTCCAATTCCAGGAGAACTCCAGTTCCAGGGGAATCCGACACCCTCTTCTGACCTCCAAGGCATTGCACAACACAGGTGCACAAACTTGCATGCAGACAGTACATTCATACACATACAGAAATAAATAAAATTAATTAAAAAAAATTAAAAAAAAAAGGAGGTCAGGATACTACATCAGGAACCCTGTTGCTGCAGAGGTGCCTCAGCCTCAGCTGGCTCAGCAGCCTTGTTTATTCTGACTGCTGCAGTGTGACTCCTTGCTGACTATTTGTAGGTGTAACCTGACACACAGTCCTTTTTTCTACCTTCAAGGATTCTCACTGGAGGGAAAAACCCTCCTCAATGGCTGTGTAGAAGGGAGGAAGAGCTAGTATTGTTCTCTGTGGTAAACCTATAGAGAATGGAAACCAGTGGGACATAGGTTCCCTCTTCTCTCACGATGCAGCCATTCATGTGGTTCTGGAGGAAGGTCTCTGGAGGTGTAGATGAAGCAGTGAGTTATGCCTGGTACAAGAGGAAACCAGTTCAGTAATGTAGCATAGCACTTGCTCTTTCTGTTTTCTTTTTTTTCATATTTTATTTATTACTTTTATTTTTTCTTATGAGTGTATTGGCTGCACTCTTTCTCTTTTCTTTTTTATATTTTATTTATTACTTTGTCATTTTTATCTTATGTGTATGAGTGTAATTCCTGCATGTGTAAGTGCACCCACATTGTGCAATGCTGGCAGAGGTCAGAAGAAGGCTTCAGACTCCCTCGAACTGGAGTTATAGGTGGTTGTTAGCTGCCATGTGGATGCTGGGAATCAAACCCGGGTCCTCTGCAAGAGCAGTCATTGCTCTTAACTGCTGAGCCATCGCTCCAGCTCCAGCTTTCTCTTTTCATGACTTACTCTCTCAGTCAGTTTTATGGTTGCCTTGACAAAATGCTTGAAGCTGGGTAGACTACAAAGAAAAAGGGTTGATTTACCTCACAGTTCTGGAGGTGCAGCAGCATGGACTAGTACACTTGTAAAGGCTCATCTACATCATATAATGGTAGAGATACAGAAAGGTAACTGGCTGTGTACAGAGAGACCAGCAGAAGGTGGTCAAAAGATGGTCCCCCGTGACCTAACCATCTTCCGCTAGACCATACTTCTTTTTAAAAATTTTTAAAAAATTTTATTTATTTTTGTATGTGTATGAATGTACTGTCTGCATGCAGGTCTGTGCACCCGTGTTGTGCAATGCTGCAGAGGTCAGAAGAGGGTGTCGGATTCCCCTGGAACTGGAGTTCTCCTGGGATTGGAGTTTCAGACGGTTCTCGGCCGCCATGTGGGTGCTGGGGATCGAACCCGGGTCCTCTGTAAGAGCGGTCAGCACTCTTAACCGCTAGGCCATCTCTCCAGCCCGTAGACCATACTTCTTAAGGCTCTATTACCTCCCACTATTGTCACTCTAGGACCAAGCTTCCAGCACATCAGCGTCATCCAAACCACAGCATTCTCCTTTCTCTGGATACTCAGAAACAAGGAAGGGTGTAGATGAGCAGAAGTAGAGTAGAAGGAGGCAGAGAAAGGAGTGTTGAGGAAATTCTACGTGGCATGAAATTCTTTTTTTCTGGAATGTTCCTAATCCAGGTAGAAACATGGAAGCCATTAATGACCTTGGAAAGATCAGTTTTGATGGCTACTGGGGGCTGAAGAGAGAATATAAGCTTTAAAAGAAAAAGGCAGGAGCAGTAAATGGAGACAACTTTTGCTTTGAAGAGGAGCAGAAATCACAATGAAGCAGAAGCCAGGTGTGTGAGTACAAGCCTACAATCCCAGCAGCTGGGAGGTGGAGGCAGCAGGGTCAGGAGTTTAAAGTCATCCTTGGCTGCGTATTGAGTTCAAGAACAGCTGGGCACATGAAGCCCTGTCTCAACAAAACAAAACAAAACAGAACAGAACAAAACCAAATAATAACAAAAAAGTCTGTATGGAAAAAATGTGTGGACAAGAGAAGGTTTTTATTTTCTAAAGATGGACCCTCTTTCCATATGTTTCTTTCTTTTTTTGGTCTTTTCAAGACAGGGTCTCTCTGTAGCCCCAGCTGTCCTGGAACTTGCTCTGTAGACCAGGCTGGCTTTGAACTCACGAAGATCCGCCTGCCTCTGCCTCCCGAGTGCTAGGATTAAAGGCGTGCGCCACCACGCCCGGCTCCATATGTTTCTGAAAGAAGACTATTTGTGAGAGAGGTTCATGGAAAGGCAGGAGAGGCTAGAATGAAAGAAAGAAATGAAGGATTGGAGAAAGCATGCGAGAGCTGGGGTTTGAAGACAAGGTGATGGATGTTTGGGCAATGGAGAGGCAAACTCATTGGTGATGTGCTGTGAGGTGGCTGCGGAGTGTGGAAATGGTGCTTGTGATGAGTCGCTCCTCTCACCCCTCAGTCACTTCTTCATTCTCTTCCCACTCTATTCCCTCCCCAGAGACTGAATCCCCGCCCCCCCCTGAATTTTCATCTGTTCTAAGTTCAAGAACCTTAAGGAAGTCCCAAATTCCCATCTGTATGAGAGTCTAGGAAAGATGCTCTAACAGGCAGGTGCTTTTGGTCTCATCAGCTGTGACAGGGAGGTGGTGTGATGGGTGAGCCACAGTTGTAGAACAGGATGTGGGTAAGGTAGATGCCAAGAGCCACTACAACCTTCCTAACCTCTGTACTTCCTGTTGAGTAGAAAATCTGGGTGAACAGGTAGGAGCAGGTTTAATGCATTTGGCTAACACACACACACACACACACACACACACACACACACCACCACCACCACCACCTCCACCATCACCACCATATATATATACATTTAGTGTTGGGCAGTGATCACAGCCAGGAACATTTCCTCTGTGTACATATGGGGAAATATCATCTCTTATTAAACTCAGCCACAGTAAGGAGTCTATGTAGAGGAATAACAAATAGTGTGTATATCTCTGTGTGTTTGTATTTTCTTCCTATTACTTTGGCTCCTGGTTCTTTCTGAAGACAGAAGGACCATACCCCTCTGTAAGGAGGAGTTCCAGTGGCAATTTGTCCCTAGGTCTCCGTGGGTTGATGGCCAGTTAGGAAATGGTCTTGTGAACCCTGCCTTTTGAGGTTGTGTTCTTGGCAGTACAGGGCCAGAGAAATTCAGAGTTTAATGAGGTAATGCCTTAGTCTTCATTCCTTCTTTTTTTTATTTTTAATTTTTTTAATTTTTAAAAATTAAAAAAAATTTTTTATTTATTTCTGTATGTGTATAAATGTACTGTCTGCATGCAGGTCTGTGCATCCGTGTCGTGCAATGCCGCAGAGGTCAGAAGAGGGTCTCAGATTCCCGTGGAACTGGAGTTCTCCTGGAATTGGAGTTTCAGACGGTTCTCAGCCGCCATGTGGGTGCTGGGGATCGAACCCAGGTCCTCTGTAAGAGCAGTATCCTGCCCACTGGCTTGTCAGTGGTTGTAGGCTGTAAACTAGCATGCTCAGGAGCTAGGGCTCGAGGGCAGATTCAGTTCAAATCTCTGCTCTGGCATTTCCTGGCTGAGTGACCACAGGGCATTATCAGCACACTTTGTCCTTCCTTGTTTCTTGGAAGAATCCGTGAGATTTCAGCAAGGTGCCTGGTGCAAACATGGGCAGAAATAGCAATGGTTACAATTTCTAGAAGGACCTATTGGCGCAGAGTGTACAGTTCTTGGATATCTAGTGCAAAGTATGGTCTAGAGAGAGAGAAAGAAGAGAAAGCCACTGGAGATAGAAGGTGACTAAAGAGAGAAGGGACGGGACTGGAGAGATGGCCTAGCGGTTAAGAGCACCGACTGCTCTTGCAGAGGACCCGGGTTCGATCCCCAGCACCCACATGGCGGCCGAGAGCCGTCTGAAACTCCAATTCCAGGAGAACTCCAGCTCCAGGGGAATCCGAGACCCTCTTCTGACCTCCGCGGCATTGCACGACACGGGTGCACAGACTTGCATGCAGACAGTACATTCATACACATACAGAAATAAATAAAAATTAATAAAAAAAAATTAAAAAAAAAAAAAAAGAGAGAAGGGACACCATATGGAACACAGAAATTTGGAACTTGGGTTATTGTGACTGATTTGGGTTCAAATTCCAAGTTACTTGAGTTCTTGAGAAAGTTACATTGCTAAGTCTCGATTTCTCACCTAAAAAGTGACTGTAATAACGTTTCCCTCATGAAGTTGTTAACAAGGGACAGTTCAGTGATCCACTGAGCACAAGGTTTTCCATCTAGCAGACATTCATTAGAAAAGGCTCTGATGATTAATAATGCTGATAGCTGGGAATCACCGCTCCCATAATGGAAGCAGTGTAGCTGAGTGGGGGAGAGTGGCCTCCTACATTCCTGAAATTGCACCAAGGAGTAATTAGTAATTATCCACTGTGCAAGAGCAGAGGCTGACCCTGCCCAAATCACAGTTATGATGATTCAACAAAGGTTGCTAGGTTTGGCATAACAAGGGCCCCTTTCAAACATATATGAGTTATTTATAATCTTGATTTCTAATCTTGGACACCCCCTTTTTTCCATTTTGCTTTGGAGACCCAACCCTTACATTAAAAGCAGTCTATTCTAAATTCCTATTTTTCAGAAATGCCTTTTTAAAGTTCTTTCAATTTTACCACGCAGGCACAGCAAAATTCTTGCTGCCTAGTTCGTTCAAAGTTCAAGGGACTAGCACTCTACTGCGTCAGCCTTGCCAAAATTGCCTAAAATTGCTTAAGTGGTGTTGAATCATGAAGAAATAGATAAATCAACATGATGGTACATTCTAGAGGCCGACCGCCCTAGATGTAAAAATCTTGAAAAATGAGCAAAATAGGACAGAGCAGAATTGGAGGTTGATATGCACAGACCAAAAGCTATGAGATAAGTAAATGTGGTGTGTGAAACTTGAATGAGCCCGGGTCATGCCCCTTTATAGAAATGAACCCAATTATACCATCTGCTAAGGGACACCTGGGGATGTAAGGAAACCTCTTGTTTTTATTTTTATTTTATTTTTTTTTTTTTGTCTTTTCGAGACAGGGTCTCCCTGTAGCCCCAGCTGGCCTGGAACTCACTCTGTAGACCAGGCTGGCTTTGAACTCACAAAGATCCGCTTGCCTCTGCCTCCCAAGTGCTAGGATTAAAGGCGTGCGCCACCACGCCCGGCGGAAACCTCTTGTTTTTAAAAGAGATACTAGTGTAGATGTTCCGGATTGCAATTCATGATCTCAGTACCTAGGTTTCAGCTAGTCCCATAGAAGACTATAAAATGTTCACGTCCATGTGTGTAGGTAGAAAGATGCAGGTAGATAGAGAAGGGACTTTAGGAACATGGAAAATGTTAACTATTGGTTTGACTTTATGAAAGGCTTATGGGTATTCATCGAACTGTTCTTTCAACTCTTTTGTAGATCTGACCTTGTTCAAAATAAAATGTTGGGCAGGAAATTTCATGGGAAGAAATCTAACCAACCTACATGTCTTCTTCTAGGGAACATTCTGTCTAGACACAGCTCTCCAGGCTTTCCCAAAGAGGCGGAAGGTGCTGTTATCCTTCAGAGACTTAGGGGCCCACCAGATGGAAAAGGTCCCATTTTCATGGAAACATTCAGTTTTTTTACAATCCTGCAGCTGAAAGGCTGGATAGAAAGGTAGACTGGATTACCTCAAAGATGAAATGGTGAAGAAAACAAGTGTTTGGCAGAATAACTTTAAAAAAGAAAGAAAACAAAACGAGGCTGTAAAAATCTCTTTCTCGGGCCTGAAAGACATCTTTGTAAACTAGGTAGGAATCTCATCTGCCTATATAACAAAGACTCAGGGTTTTGGGGTTAAAGGAGTTCTGAAATTTTCACGTAGAATTTCTGGGGGTTAAAATATCACCAATTTTTAGGCTGTGCCCTATTAACTATGTACCTCAAGGAGAAGGCATTTCTTTTTAAGAATGGATTTATAAAGGACAGGCAGATCCTGGATCATTCTACTTGGAGCTTAATCATCACGTTCTGAGGCAGTTTGAGATCTTAATGGCTTGACTCCTTTCAATCCAATGGTGTCAAATTTAAGTCTGACCACACGAAATGTTGGGGGCAAAAGGTAGTCCAGTAAACAAACTTATTAATAGCAATGAAATCCCACAGGGAACACAGACACACAGAAGTCAGTGGGGATATTAAATTCCTGGGATAAGTTAACATGGATTAAGCAAAACTTTTTATAGTGTGAGTTCTTAGGGTCAAATTTTGAAGCACAGCAACATCTAATAATATGATTATAATAATATAATTACTTATATCAACCACTTCTAATAGGTTGTAAAAATTTCTAAAGGGGTGTGTTAAAAGAAAATAATCAATTTGCTCAACATGCAGTTATTGGGTATTTATTCAGTTTCTAATTTTGGGAAGAAAGCCATGTGTGCCTGGTAGAATCCACTTATGTGAAGTAATTTTTTATTATTTTGCCACATGATATTTTATTGAAACTTGTTCTTGCCCTTCATGTCTGTAAGCCAGATATCAACGCTGGACACTTTCCCAATAACTCTCCAGTCTATTTTTTGAAGTAGAGCTCTCCACCTGAGTTTTTGAGACAGAGTCAGTCACTCTCTGAACCTGGAGTTCAGGGATCCTGCTAGACTGGCTAGTCAGTGAATTCTAGGAATCCTCCTGTCTTGACCCAGTCCTAATGCTCAGGTTACTGACATGCTGCAGAGTGTGGTTTCTTTTTTTTTTTTTTTTAGCTTGGGTGTTGGGATCTGAACTCAGGACCTCATGCTTGCATGGCATTATGACCTGAGCCATACCCCCAACTCTCGCTCTTTTTAAAATTGTTTATTCTATGTGTATAAATGTTCCACCTGCATATATGTAAGTATAGCACATGTGTGCAATGCCCATGGAAGCAGAAGAGGGCATTGGATACCTTAGAACTGGGGTTATGGACAGTTGTTAGCTGCTATGTAGGTTCTGGGAACCAAACCCAAGTCCCCTGGAAGAACAGCCAGTGTCCTTAGCCACTGAGCTGTCTCTCCAGTTCTCACTTCTTAAGTAGTGGAATATTTCAACACAACTGTTGGTGCCATCTGTGATGTCACGGGGATGGCAGCCACTCATGTTGCAGCCCACACACTGGGTATTATTCCCAAGGATCTCCTTAAGTTCTCTGGCTAAAGAGCGGTAGCACATTTCTCAAGCAATAATGACAATCACATCAATTTCCAAGGCTGGAGAGATGGTTCAGCAGGTAAGAGCACTGGTTGCTCTTCCATGGGACGGGAGTTCAACGGCAGCTAACAACTGAAACTCCAGTTCCAAGGGAATATGACACCCTCTTCTGACCTCTGTGGGCACTGTATGACAAGGGTGTACTTACACACATCCAGGCAATACATTCATACACAAAAATAAAAAAAACAATAAAATAAAAGTGGTATTTTCATTGTGTTTAGTGTTATTCTGTTTGTCTCTTGGTGGCTATTGAGGGCTTTGATGATCAGGGAAGAGGCAGAAGTGCCATCTCATTCTAGGCCTATCTGTTCTGAAGGGTCATTTTGACTGTTATCCTTAGATCCTTTCTGTTCCCAGTGGCCTTGGTGATGTTATCATCAAGCTTTTTTGGAGACAGACCCAGGATGCAAATTCAGGGGTACAGGGCAGACCTAGTACTGACCTTACTACCTTGCTACAGGGCACCTTGGAACAATTTTGTTCTTTTTGGGGTTGAACTTGGCAGGAAGCTGGAGATGACTGGTGTCATGTGAACCTAGATTTCAAAAGACCAAAGAAGAGTGGACCTTGTCTTTCTCTGCCTGAAAGCCATACTTAAACTATTATGTGGTGACTTACAGTAGCAGTTAGTATTACATAAGAGTAGTTTGTAAATTGAGCATTTGGAAACAATTTAGCATTTGTGAATGTCCATAATCACATAAAATGATCCAATTTAGAACTAGTTTCATAGGCACAGTTTTTCTAAATTCTTCATTATAAAAAGCTACACGGAGGCTTCAAATAAAATGCCCAAAATAACTTCTTAAAATATTGATGCTTAGAAATTTTATAATCTTGTTTTGATCTCCCACCAAAATACTCCCAGATAAGGTGGAGAACAGGATTGATGCCCAGGAGGTGATGGGTGGGAAGGAGGAGGGGACGTTACCCACACATTGGTGTAAGCCAGTGGAGGGAGGTACCGACACCACAGTTAAAGTCTAGGGAGACCTGGCTACTTAGCACCAGTATGGTCTTGTGTATTTACTTAATTTTTTCCCCTAAGTTCAGTTACCCTTGCCATAAACTGGATGGTAATAGTGTGATGCTTTTCCATTAAAATTATATAGTTAAGGTACTTGGTACAAAGTATTTCCTAGACTTAACGTTTTATTGATATTTTGACTATTACTGCTATTAAGTTAGGTGGGATCATTGAACTTTGCTTTTGATTCTGATTTATTTATTTAATTATTTATTTATTTATTTATTTATTTATTTATATTGGTCTTTTTGAGACAGGGTCTCCCTGTAGCTCTGGCTATGTAGACCAGGCTGGACTTGAACTCACAAAGATCATCTGCCTCTGCCTCCCAAGTGCCAGGATTAAAGGTGTGTGCCACCTGGCCCAGCTCGATTCTGCTGTTATTTTTGAAACAGGGTCTTGCTATGTAGCTCTGGCTGGCCTAGAGTTCAATACATAGATCAGGCTGGCCTCAAACTTACAGAGATCCTCCTGCTCCTACTTCTCAAGTACTGAGATTACAGGCATGGACCCAGCTGGGCTCATTGGATTTTCATTCTGTTTCTCAGGCTACCCCTAAGATGTTTATCTTCTGGCCTTGTATGCATAGTAATCAGCAGGATATTCTCATGGAGGTTAAAAAAACTTAAGTCCCTTGGGGCTGGAGAGATAGCCTAGCGGTTAAGAGCACCGACGCTCTTGCAGAGGACCCGGGTTCGATCCCCAGCACCCACATGGCGGCTAAGAACCGTCTGTAACTCCAATTCCAGGAGAACTCCAGTTCCAGGGGAATCCGAGACCCTCTTCTGACCTCCGCGGCATTGCACGACACGGGTGCACAGACCTGCATGCAGACAGTACATTCATACACATACAAAAAAAAAAAAAAACAAAAAAAACTTAAGTCCCAAGATGTAGAATCCTACTTGCAGTCTGAAAACCTCTATTTGGTGTAGAAAGGGAAGCGTCAGGATATCAGAGGTAGGTACATGGTATTTGAAGTTGCGTAAGAGGCAAACATGCGAAGTTGGGAATGAACCATGTCACACACCAGTATGCTGTATGCTGGGCTAAGCGTCAGTTACTTCTCAGTCCATTGGGTTTTTAAATAGTGATTCTGGGAGATTTGCATCTTTGTACTTTGATTTTTATTTATTCTGGGTAGCATAATACAGATAGCTAGCTATCACAATATTAACTTCTCCTTTTTTAAAATTAAAGAGCCTTAAAAAAATAAAGAGCTGTGGTTTTCAGTTGGAATGGTGGCTACTCAGGTTTTCCAGGATCCCTTGGAGCTAGCAAAGGTCATGTGACTAAGTTTGGGCCAAAGAAGAGATATGGCCTTGAAATCAAGGTTCGGTTTCCTTCTGTTGCTCCTCTGATCATGCTGTGACATACGATGTGGGCCAGGTGGACGAGGGTCACAGCCTAACACAGGTGGGTGGAACTCGGGTTTCTGACACTTCTATTTTAATGATTCTTGTCTTCTGTTACTGTAATTGTGACTACAACCTAAATATTTCAGACAATCATGAAAGTGGAAGCAGAAGCTCCTCACTGCTGTAATCTTTTTTGTGTCTTGAGTCGTGGAAAAGCAGTGACTTATATGACACATGTGTACACGTGTATGTGTCATTTTCCTCTGTGGGTAAGAATCCATTCAGTAATGCAGTATTTATATTGAGAGTGACAGGCACCTTGCCAGGTGAATGAACACACACACACACACACACACACACACCACACACACACACACACACACACACACCCCTATACAGTCTTGTGTATGTGCATGTGTGTTGCTGGAGATTGAGCCTAGGGACTTGTGTACAGTAGGCCAGTAGGCAAGCATTCCACCCCTGAGCTACACCCCTCACTCATAATTCTCTCTTTTAGTGAACACAGAGTCTAGACTCTGAAAGCCTAGAGTGTGAGAGGCTCTATGTGGCCAAATGAATATAGCAATGAGCATGAGGAAGTTTCAGGAAGGGTAGAGACGCCCATTTGTACTCTGAATTCAGAGTAGCTGTGAAGGTAGAAAGACAGTCTCTAGGAAACCAATAGACAGGAGCTGCCTTCATCAGTTTCCTCCAGTGTGTGGAATACCCAGGTTGTCCTGGCAAACTTTCGGCCTCCTGACCACTTCAGTTCTCTGACATGCTGCCCAACCCCAGCCCTCACCCCCAGTGTCTTCTGGCAAGCAACATCCATGTTCCAGAGGTGGCCTCAGTAAAGCCAGGCCCCTCCTCATCCCCGTGTGAGGCAGGCTGCCAGCATCACTGCCCCAGTTTCACAGACAGAGCAACTGAGTCATTTTTCTATTGTTATCGGACCAAAGTTACCCAGTGACTCATTCTGAGTCCTAGAACCAGATCTTAATTCTTGTTCCTGGCATCATTCATAGAGCTGAAAGCCATCAAAGGTTCAAGAGGTTAGAGAACGCACTTGCATGTGACTGAGTCAAAAACAAGGCTTAAATCTCTTGACACTGGAAGGCTGAAAAACAAAAGTGGCAAAGAGGGGTTAATATGTGACCCCCTCACTCAGACAGGGTTCCTATCTACCCTCAAAATGGTCTATATGTTCTCTGCTTGCTGATTTTCTTAACACTAGGTTTTTATTTTTATTCTTTCATTGAGTTTTATTATTTATTTTGAGATAGGGTCTTTGTAGCCCTGGCTGTCCTTGAACTGGCTATGTAGACATGGCTGTCTTTGAACTCACAGAGGTCCAACTGCCTCTGCTTCCAGAGTGCTGGGATTAAGGGCTTGCACCACCACGCCCAGCAGCAATACTAGGTTTTTAAATGCTCACATATATCTTATTTGCAATGAGGCCATTGAGTTTCTTCATCTTATACCAGATTCATTTATGTGAACATGTATCTAAAAGGAAACTAAATTTATTTCCTTCTTCTCACAAAAGAATCCTTAAAGTATCTGGCAGAGGGGAAAAAGTGAATTTGCTCTTGTAATAAAATTAGAAACACAAAGCATTCTAAACACAAGCTGTTCATACTTAGCAAGAGGATGCTTTTTATGTTGCGTTTTCTGAATAGCTTAGAATTTCCTCACCCTTGTGTGTCTTTATCTCCCACTCTCCCATCTAAGGTGAGAGGCACAGGCAAATCCACAGCAGTAACCTTGGAATTAGAAGTAGCCAGGGCCTAAACGCCTTTTTTTTTTTTTTTTGTCCTCTTTTAATGGACATTTGAGTCTCATCTTTTAGTTCCAGCTGGCCTGGAGCTTCACTCTGTAGACCAGGCTGGCCTTGAACTCAGATCCCGGCTAGATTTATCTGTGAGTTCGCAGGCCAGCCTGGTCTACTAGAGTGAGTTCCAGGTATCTGGAGCAGAAAAAAAAAAAAAAAAGTAGCTAGGGCCTTACTTTAGAGGTAAGTAAAAACCTTTATATGTAAAATTTGAAATTTTACACTTTGTTTCAGAGCTATAGAAGAAGAGGAAGTTTTAGAAAGCAGAATAGGAGTTCTTACAGAGAATTCAGTTACTCTCTAAACCGTCTTTCTAAGAATGATCCCCAATACTAGCCCTTAGTTCCTAAGGAGGCCCCTTTAATCATGGTTCCTGAAGGTGCCTAGAAACTTTCATTTTTAATGACCACCCCAGGAAGTTCTTTCATGAACTAAGACCTCGAGAGACACCATGCTCTGCATTGTTCATTGATGATTATCTCCAGGGACCCTTTGAAGTTGACAGCAAGTTCAATGCTCTGCATAGGGGCATTTTTCTAAAGGAACATCTCCAAAAGGGCCTGTGACCAGAAAAAGGTTAAGACTCAGTTGGTAACATGAATCAGCAGGATGATATGATGGTTATCATAATGGTTAAAAGAGCCGATGACAATTAAAAGCGGCTTAACCAGATTGTAATCGACTGAATTTTTATAGAAATCAGGTGAATTTGTCAAGGTATAAAAAAAAAGCAGGATCTATGGTTGTATATTTAATAAGAATACTGAACGAACACTATATCGCAGGTGAGGGTAAATTGAATAAACAATGGGCATCCGACTAGATTAACTATATTATCTCTTATAGATCACTAAGTACACTGTTGCTCAGGAAATACCAGAGCTTCTTTTAAAGAAATATTTTTCTTTGATTTATCATTTATAAAATTTTTTTTAAATTTTTTTTTTTTATATGTGTATGAATGAACTGGTTTGTGCATGAGGTTATGCGTGACAACCCTATGCTAGACCCTGTGTGTCATGCAATTGCTCAGGACGGTAAGCAAGCGAAGTGTTGCTTCCCCTGGAACTGGAATTACGAAAGGTTCTCAGCAAGCACCTGGTGCTGGGAATTGAACCCTTGGGTCTTTTCTGCAAAAGCGTTGGCCTTCTTGTTTTTTTTGTTTTTGAGTGTTTTTGAGAACTCCATTGGGGTCTCCCTGTAAGTCCAGCTGACCTGGAAATCACTCTGTAGGACCAGAGCTTGGCGTTAGAGGACTCACAAACGATCCCTGTCATCTGCTTACACCAAATGCGGTTTTAAAATAGGGGCTGTGCGTCATCGAACTGTAAAGCCGACTTCTTGCATGATTGGCACTTCATAATTGCTAGGATGTGTAGACCATCATCAGATCTCAGCGCTATGCTGTTAGTTATTTTATTTTAATGTGTATCAGTGCCATTGCCCATATGTGTTTAAGTGCAATGCCCTGAGGAGGTCAGAGGGGTTGATTCCCACTACTGGACTTGGTAGTTTAAGATGTTGTTGGTATTTGCCGATGTGGGTGTGGTAATGACTCAGAACCTGATGTTTCTACGGGGCAGCTCACAATTGATTTAAGTGCTAAGCCAGCGTTCTACGCAGAAATACCCACTTCTTTTTTTTATTTAAATCTTTTATTATTTTTATGTGGTATGAGTGTATTGTCTGCATGTCGGTTTGTGCACTTGTGTCGTGCAACGAACCTACATGTGCTGCTGAGGTCAGAAGAGGCATCAAATCCCCCAGAACAGGAATTACATGTGGTTGTTAACTGCCATGTGGGTGCTGAGATCGACCCGGAAGTCCTCTGCAAGAGCAGTTGGTGTGCTTAACAGCTTGGCCATCTCCGGGCCCAAAAATACCAACTCTTTAAAAGAAGAATTTTTTAACATCGTAACACTTGAACAATAGGAATGCATTTTTCTTAAGGTATGTTATAAGTTGTAAAACAAAAACAAAAACCTGGAAACATCCTAAATTAATCACAAATTTGGAACAAATTAATGATTACAATAATAGTGTGCTATATAACGAAACAAGAAAAAAGGTCTATTATTCTGGTGATATATATTACGATAAAGTAAGCTAGTATTTTTGGTGTTTGTTTGTTTGAGACAGGGTCTCCCTGTGCTCCATCTCTGAAACTCACTATGCTAGGTCAGGGCTGGCTGAACCACAGAGATCTTTTTGTACTCCCAGAAGTGGCTAGGGATAAGGCATGCGGAACCCAACCGTTTAGGAAGTAGCTTGTACTGCTTAGTTGTATTAGAATAGGCTAGTTCTATGGGTTACATTTGTTACAATGAAAGCAGTGGCTGATCTTCGAAGAATGGGAAGTGAAAAATATAATAAACATGAAAAATGTAATATTTGCATGGTTACTCTGCAGGCATAACTATACTGTGTCTATTGGTACTATGTAGGTAAAAGCCTAAAGCTGGGATTTCACAAATACTAATGAAATTCTGTCAGGGGTGTCTAAGGTACACTAAGCGATTACTAATTAGTAAGAATGAGGCACTTTATTGACTAAGCTCTCGAAAAGGACTTCTCATTAAAAATGCTTACAGAGTAAGCCACAAACCAATTGGGCAGGAACAGAACACAATTGTGTGAATGCGATGGGGAAGGCTGGACGCTAGGGATCAGGGTGGAAGGTTTTGTAACCCAAGCAGGACTTAAGTATACCAGGAATGAACAACTTCGAATGTCCACGTACTGAGGAAGTTCCTGCTGTAATTTCCTTGGGGAAGGATGTCAATTGTGGGGAAGATTGGGCATGCACAGATGGCGAAGTGTTGTCAAGTGCTCGACCAGTGACACCGCACATATACAGGTGAGTAAGGCCAGTACGCTTCACAGGAACACTGTTTGAAGCCTCCTGTGGCTTCAGCCATCCTTTTCTGAATTGGGAAGACCCTGGCATCCTGTGACAGCCATCTGGAAGACTCATTGGGTTAAAGAAGAGCATACGGCAAAGCTATTTAGTGTCAAACTGTAAACTCCCAGAGGAAGTGACTAACTGACCTGCTTTTAACTCTAACAAGAAAAGAGGAATTCAGTACATCCGGTTTTGGGAGACAGGACACATGTCTTTTCTTCAGACTTCATGTGCGTCCAGGAGAAGGGCTTCAGTTGTTTGATGGGTGCCTTAGACTTCAGTTGGAAAACTAGGAAAACACAAAAGAGGTGATTGTGGTTTAACTACAAGTCTCTCCTCTATGTCTTTATCTGTCCCTCTCAACCCGACACTCCTCCCCAAAAGAACAGAGTTAGGAGAAAACAGAATCACTTTGGGAATTCTAGCAAGCATTTAAGTTTAACTCGCGTACCTCCTGCTTTTCCTGGCTCGTTACAGCATTGAGCATTGTCCAAGCATCTAACATTTGCCCTCGTTTTCCTTCTTGCCCGCTTCTCCGCCCCATGGACTCCTCATTCTCACATTTGTGATCCCAATCCAGTGCCACTGCCTCTGTGATGGAGATGGAGTGTCTGTCTGACCGTTGGTACCCTTATCAACCCAGACATAGCTTATGCCTCGGAAATAATGTACCCAGCTACATTTTTCGAAACGATATACGAGAGCGGACCTGGACATGCTAGCTCTAGCTGATCTGCTCAGACGCTCAATCAGCATAGAATTCGCACCTCCAAAGGGCCTCTAGAGCACCTTAGACGTATAACTCAGACAATCCTGTGGATAGATCCCTTCACCTTTGGGTGATTAAGAGTGACCACATCAATGGGGAACTGGTTGTCCATTCACCCGAGGTAGGAAGTGACTGTGCCAAGAAGGTTTAGGCTTTGGCAGTGGAGAGTCACGTGAAGAGCACGTCTGAGGTGCCAGATAAGCTTTGGTATCGGCCGGTTCATCATGGGAGATGCAAGGTAACCAGTACTTGAAGGCTTTCTACGGCGGCGGTATTTTTTAGTGTTACTGCCATATCACACTAAATAGTGTAAAATTCACGTGTCTTTCATTTTTTCTTCATTTTCTCTGGTGTCCCCTGAAGCACTGTTTGGGCGTTGCCTGTTTTCGAGACTGTTTATCGTGTTGCTCAGGGGGAGCAAAGGTAGTGTATAGGCAGACCAAGCTGAACGTAACTTTGAGGTTCTAGCTGTGATTAATTCAGATGGTGGCAGTTGCTTTATCACCATTCTGGCATGGAACGGCTGTATCGGTGTGAATACGTTGTCATGGGCTTTTATGTCTAAGGCTGGTTCATGTTGGCAGCAGTCGGTGCGTATAATGTTAGACACACTTTAACGCCCTAATATGCTGTAGTGTGGCATGTGGGAGTAGCGAATGACCAATACCATCTGCAAGATGTGGACGCACCAATGTCGTCTTAGAGCACAAGGTTGGAGGTCAGAGAGGGTTATTGGCTTATAAAGTTGGATTCGATGGAAGATAGTGCACTGTTGTTTTTCGACAAGAGCTTATTGGTGTGGGTGGAGGAAGAAGGCAAAGAGCGATAAGGAGAGTCGGGAAAGTCGTGTTTGATAGAGGCATCACCCTTATTCTAGGCTCTGGGCAAGATCTTTAACGCAGTAAGGCGTCAGTCTTCGTCTATTCACCGCTGTTGAGGTAGCTTTCCCTCGGGGGGGGTGGGGGGGGATCATGGCTGATATCCCTTCTGCAGGCGCACGGAAGGGGAGAAACACACGCTGAAGCTCAGTCAATAAATCCAGTGGGGTTTGACAAGCATGGTCCTCAATTTTGAAACTAAGGAGCTCTTGATCATCATAACTCAGGAGTGTTGCTGCCATACTAGGACAAATATGCACAACAATTTCTGTGTCTTGATGTAATGTAATTGAGAGTTAATGTCATCTTAGGGAATTTTGCTGTTACATGGGGTGTTATTTCATTCTGGTATGTATACAAATGTTATGGATTAACTATTTTGAAAATAGGAGAGGAGCATTTGGAATTGAGACTCGATAACTTGGGTTCCGACGCCGACCGTGCGGGAGTTATTCAGAAGACCGGGTTGTCCACAACCAGTATGGTGAAGTCCTGAGAGCCGTCTAAGCTCATTAGGAGAGCTCCAGTCAGGGGATCCGGAGACGCTCCTTACTGACTTCCTATTTCTCGCGGTCTTTATGCAACATTCAACTGTGTTGGGCAGACCTTGCCATTGTAGACAGTACATTGATATACAAACAGAAATAATAATAAAAAATAAATGAATAAAACAGAGAAAGTAGAAGATTTTTATTTTCTTCTGCTTGTTCTTAACGAGCCTCATGGATAAGATCAAGCGAAGGACGATTTGTTCACTGTCTTGGTCATTCTTGAAGTCCAGACAAGAACACCATTGTGAATAAAAGTTTAGTATGTCATGATTGAGGCCACATCTCTCCATAGCAACTTTTTGCTGAGACTACCAATGGGTAGAAAAACAGGACGTCATTTTTCTCCAAGTGTACTGCTATTTGTGAGTGATAGATCTCATGAACTGAATACATTTAAAAGGCCCTAGATCCATTCAATTACTGGTCATTTGGGTGGTAGAGTCCAACACTGATTTATGGGTGGATAAGGATACAGCGTGAAAAAGATCTTTGGTACGTGTTCAAATAGAGATAGCCTTGAAACAGAAGCAAGGTCAGCGGGCTAAACCAGGTGAGAAGTAGACACATTTCTAGAGAAGTGGGAGTTATTATCCAGGGAGCTCGGATTGGTTATTGTCTGTTCTGCGTTGGTTGGTGGTGTGGGCTGGGTGATGTATCGGTGGCTAAGTGCGTTAACTGAGAGAAGCGTCTGAGATTATTGTTATGGAACTGGCGAGTCTGACTGCTATTGGCGACACTGTATGCCTCTAAAACAGAAAGTTAGAAGAGAATAGGAGGAAGAGTATAATGAATCCAGTCGGCGACGGGAGCTAGCCCTCGGAAGGAGGAGGGTGGCACATTTCTTATCGTAAGTTGTTTCAGCTTGAAATAGTCACTTGTGGGTGGGACAGAGAATAGAAGACAGGATAATAGATGAAGTAACAAAGGCTGCCTATTTCTGCTGGAGAGTCAATCAGCTTGTCACGTACTTTTCCACATACATTGGAAGAGCCCGTAATAAACTAGACCTGCTGCGGACAAGTCCTTGCCCACTCCTATCAACTTTTTTCGGTTCCGATGACTAATTGCACATTGTAGAGAATAATGTTATGTCTCTTGTCACTGAATTTTTTTGTTATTAAATATTTTTTTTTTTGAGCGGGTCTCCCTGCCAGCCCAAATGGTGGGACTAACCTTTGTAGGCTCAGGCTGGCACTTGAACCAAGAGATCACCTTTCCTCCGACAGTGCTGGATGAAGTGTGGCAACCCGATCCTGGCTCTTAACACATCTATAACGAACATAAGAGCATTAGAAGACAAGCAGGGACATATTTCATTTAGAATTCTGATCATCCAGTCATTCAGTACTGCAACACTACACACGCAGCCTGTTTGAGGTATTAAGTAGAATGAAGTGGTTGAGCCGAGCAGGATTGAAAGAATGAGGCTGGCGAAGTGTGTGGCATGTCGGGCAAAATTATTCTTTGTAGGGGATGTGCTCTAAATCTGCTTCTTCGTTTGCTACTTCGTCACCAGGAACACCTTCCCCTATATCGTTGTTCATGAATTGCGGGTGGAACACAGCATTCTTTGTTTGATGCTAATATTTACTGACTCTATTTTGATTCTCAACACACACAAGACGCAAATTCCATAACTTCGGCGAAACAGGAATGGTGGGGGGCAGAGGTACGGGTGGTTGATAAGGATAAGGGGATACAAACAGGGGCAGGGTGGGGAATTCATGCAGTGCTACATTTGGAATTTCGGTTAAAGGGCAAACTTTGTACTGGCGATCGTATATTAACCTCCACAAGTGGTTAGAGAGACCAGACTTAGACCTGGCACAAAGATGCTACTGAAATCTCCGTTCCCTTGATATAACTAACAGATTTTTCTCAATCAACTCTTTGAAAATGATAGTGTTACAATTGACTCTTCCCTGAAACACTCCTATGGAAAAGGGAACAATTTAGTCGCATATGATCAATCATTATTAAGTACTGATAATTATAAAAACAGTGCAGGATCATGTATCCTGTGCTTTAAAACCACCATGGGGGTCTGGGGACATGGTCTAAAGTGGGACCTATGGTAGGAGATCTGATGTGCTCTTGCTGAAAATCAGGTTCATACATGGCAGCTTAGAACCGTCTTTGACTCCAGAGGAATCCAACGCCTCTTTCTGACTCCATGAGCTTTGCACAACACGGCTGACGCACTTACATGCACGAAAGCAAAACACTTATAAAGATAAAAACGTTTAACCGGTATGAAAAATAACATCAAAACTCAGCAAACCAAAGCCCCAACACTATTCTGAAGAAGGTCGAGGGAAGCCTGAACATAGCTAGCGACCACTGCTGGGGCATGTTGATTAGATGCTATTAAGGTATATTCACCATCTTTATTTTATCTTTAGTCCAAAGCTGGCGGCCCTAACTAAAGGGGGGCTGTTGAGAATAATCTTTCACATAAGTATTCTTTGAAAGGAGAATGTTATGGCGTGAGGGGGCTCAGAGAGTAGAGGGGGATACTAAAATGTGTGAGCTCAGTGCAGCTACAGTGAACCAAGGGCGGGGATAAGAAGGGATGCGACATGAGGCGGCTGAAACATGGCTTGGCGTGCAGCAGGGTGGGGTTATGCCACGGCAGCTAGACTGTGATATTTTGGCTCTGGGTGTCTGGTGCTATTGCTGTGCTAACTTCTGATCAAATCTCTGGGCTTCTTTGGTTTGCCAGTAATTGCCCTTGATGAGACTTTATTTTTGTTGCTCGTTCCGCTTCACCCTCTCTTTGCTTCTTTCTCCGCTCTGTTTTACTTGGGAAACGAGCGCACAGCAGGCACTGTTACCTGTGATCCAATGGACCAAGGCAATGAAAAGTTTCTATGCTGCTGTTATGTTACCGATTGTACGTATTAAACGATAGTACCTGTATGGCACTATCTCGAGGCCTTTCGCTATGCTTATACAACTATATATTCGCCACCGACACACCCGCTGTTCCTATCTCTTCTTCCCTGACGACATTCTCTCCATAAGAAAGATTATTATTTTTAATGATAACACCGGGTGCTTTTTCCAGAGCCAAGATTCATTTTAGGAGCACACTTGTGTCTCTTGCTTGGAACAGATTGAATTTTCCACTGGCTCAGAGTTTCAATGTTCTTCCGGCCAGGAGAGGAGTGAATCTCCTGGGCACCAGTCAGCCAAGAAACTGTGGATGTAGAAGGGAGGGTGACAAGGTTAATCCTTGTCCAAACCCAAGAAGATCAGGCATTAGCTGCTCCGATTCCAAATCCTTTGTTGAAGCAGTGTCAGCTCTGGCCAAACAAGTATCTCAGAGTCGTAGAGCTTCTGTTTGTGTTTTTCAAAAACTAATCCTGTGGGAGAAAACAGACGGGCAATCCCCTGGAAAATGGAGAGGGCAGGTGCCCAGTAAAAATGGATGTTTTGGTTCGCACGGTATCAGCAATTATTTCCTGGGCTAGAGGCAAAATGAAGGGATTAAAAAATCATAAAGTCTCGCCACATGTGCATTGTCACCTCAGTGTCTGCAAAGGAAGTCTGAATCAATTGTGTTTTTAGCGGTTTTTAACAGCCTCTTTTTCTCAGCCTGGCCCTGGATGCTTTTCGTGCTTAAATAAAATGATTGGGTTGCTTTTCTCTCGTCTTTCTTATGCTATGTTTTGTGTACATGATATTGAAGATATCCATTAAAAGGCGTAGGGCACAGGACAAGTTTTCTTGCTAATTTTTTAGAGGCTTAGGCTAGAAATATTATTCTGTGAAGAATCTGAACAGATCTGGGCTTTAATTCATAAAGAGTGTGAATAGTAACGCAAAGCGTTTCCGTTCTGCAAACATTTTATTGAATATGACTATATGGGGAGAGGGAGAAAGAGGACTGGAAGATGTTGGAGGGACTGGGACGGCACATAAGAAAGAGGGGCGCTGCTAATTTTTCTAAAATCTTCGTAGTATTCAGGGTTGGATGGCAGTATCTCATCTGGCATTGTAGTGTCCTGGACTTCCAGGCTTACTGAATCGGAAATGAATCTCGTGGGTCAAGTGGGAACAGGGATGAGGCGGGACTTGTCGAAAATGGTGTCAGATCATCGGGTTGACGGGAATGATAACCACTATGGAAATACTTTTTTAAAAAAAAATTTTTTGAAAATAAATTTTATTTCATTTTGTATTGTGATGAAATGTCGTCTGCAGTGAGGTTGTGTGCACGCTAGTTGCTGCAAGGTAGCTGCGGAGTGTCAGAAAGGGATGTCCGATATCCCGCATTGTGAACTGGAGTTCTTCCCCTGGAACTGGAGGATACAGGTGGTTGCTAGCTGCCATTGTGGGTGCTGGGGATTGAACCCATGGTCTTCTGGCAAGAGATTCGGAATTACGTCGCTTCGACTGCTCAGAGGGAAGGAGCATCTCTCAGCCTCACACCCATGGCAATCTTTTGAGAATGGTCAATTGGTCTGTTTTGTTTTCTTTTTTTGGTTTTTATTTGGTCTTTTTTGAGACAGGCGCTCCCCGTAGCCCCAGCTGTCCGGAAACTCAATCTGTAGACCCACCAGTGGCCTTGAAACCTCACAAAGGGGATGACGCTAACTTCTCGCTCTAGAGTGGCTAGATTAAAGGGTGCGCGACAAAGATCCAGCGGCATGAGATGTCATTTCAAACTCAAATGCTCTCTCTCTGGTTCATAGTGAACATCTTAATTCTTTCTGGCTGAGCACTCCTTAGGCCAGCCAGCCTCCCTTCTTCCATCCCGACACCCTAACTTTTCCTTCCCTTCTGTGTGTGGTGTGTGTGTGGTTGTGTGTGTGTTGGTGTGGTGGTGTTGTGTGTCACATGCCATGGTACATGGGTGGAAATCAGATGGTGACTTTGGGTGTCCGCAGTGATTATAGATATGTAAGACAGTTTAGACCAGTACGTACGATAAGATAGCGTCTTAAAGCACATCTTATTTATAATTTTTGAAGGTTAGATATAAAGGTAACTGGTCAGGATCTTGGCTATGTCTCACCAGCTCTATGGCCATTCTAGGTATGTTTTTCTTGAACGAAATTATACTTACACTGCCCCGGTGGCAACTGCCGCCTAATTTGATGGAAATACCGACTACTTCGTCCCTATTCCGGGTCTCCCCCTTTGCAATTTCCCAGTAATAGTTCCAGTTTGTCTTTTCATCGCTTACCATTGGCTTTTTTCCATGTCAGGGGTGTCTTGATTTTATGCTTTCTCCAATTGAATTCCCTTTCTAACCCCACACCCCCGACCAGTTAGATCAAGCCCACACAACCCAGAATGCTTATAAAATCTGGTGTCACAAGCCGGAGGGTGTAAGGTGGCTGCGCCGAATTTTGAATCCCACGCACTTGGAGGCCATAACGGGAGGCAGTTGGATCTCTATGTGTTCAAGGGCAGTTTGGTCTACAGAGCGAATTCCTGAACAGCTGGGCTACAGGGAGAACCTGTCTCGAAAAGGACCAAAAAAAACAAAACAAAAAAAAATCTGGGTTGCACATATGAAGGAAAACATATGTGATTGACAACGTGAATATTAATGTGCCAACCAAGCAGAGGGGGCGGAACTATGCCATGCTTTAGAGAAGTGTGTTTTCCCATGATGTTTTTTGGTATTGTGGCTCGGTGGTAGACAAAGAGGGTTCTACTTATTAAATGAAAGTGAATGGATTTGAGTTCGTCAGGAGGGTCTGTGCACTTAGCAAGTCAGTGTACTTCTGATTGGAACAATTGAGATATTGCTTACTGTGCATTTTTATACACTCTGTGTGTTGAAAAGTGCAGAAGGACATAATCTGAAGATAATTTCTTCATACTGCACTTTTCTACACCTGACAAGGTTGACTTCTGCCCAGCACAGCTTCATAGCTTACTGTGGACCAGGGAAAACCCTGACACAGGCTCCCTTTACCTTGTGAGGCTTCTCTAGGCACAAGGAAGGAATGATGGTCGAGTGGAGTTGCCACGCGGGCATGGCTGTTCCCAGAAGTAGATTTGGAACGAGTGGAGCATTTTCCTTCAGTTCCTCTTCTCTGATAGAAGGGTAGAGTTCCAGTCCCAGGTATTAAGGGTAACAGAGAAATGATGCTTCCTTGCTGGAAAGAGTCATTTTTAGAGAGTACAAAGACTGTAAAGTCTTGTAAAGTTTTTTCTGAAAGGACCTCGAGAATGTAAGGATGTGATAATCATAAGGGGACATCGTAGGGCGTCTTGAAATGATGCAGGCACCAAGTAGCTGGTCACTTGACTATTGCTCATTTCTTTATGGCTATCTCTGGGAATAGTTTTGTATTTTATGTTTAAGTCTATCATCTGCTTTGAGTTAATTTTTGTGAAATTTTTAGATCATTTTTTCTACCACTTACAGGCAAGACCGTCCTTCCTCTGTTATTATATTCTGGCCTTTTTCTATTATGTCTCAAAAAAATAAATACTTGAATTATGATTTTAATATTGTGCGATGTCAATTATTCTCGAGATGCTTGTTTTACTTCCACAGATCCATTTGATTGATATAGTCTTTTAAATCTCAAAACTCACAGTGTTGTGATCTCTGCAAAAAAAATTTAAAACCTTCAATCTTCATACCGAGGGAACTGTACTGATGGATGCGGTGACTAACCAAGATCACAGCACGATTTTTCTAAGTTGACTTGGGGCCATGGGCCTGTGGATAGGATTTGCCCTGGGTGCACTATTGCTATCAAATCTGTGGAAGAAAAGAAGAAAAGTACCTAAATCAAAGGCTGAGGTCTAACAAGGAGAATTAGGTAAGGGTTTGACTCCAATCCTTTCGTCTGCTTCTTGTTGAGATCTTGTGGAGATTATAACACCTGGGGTCTACAGGTATGTTCCAGGACAGCCGGATTACAGGGAGACNGCACTTACATACATGCAGGCAAAACACTCATATGCTTAAAATAAATCCAAATGTTTTGTAAGTTAAATGCCTATAACCACCAACAATCTGAAAATTCACAAATTAAATTACAAACCCTAGCTGGACAGAAAAAAAAAAAAAAAAAGTAGCTAGGGCCTTACTTTAGAGGTAAGTAAAAACCTTTATATGTAAAATTTGAAATTTTACACTTTGTTTCAGAGCTATAGAAGAAGAGGAAGTTTTAGAAAGCAGAATAGGAGTTCTTACAGAGAATTCAGTTACTCTCTAAACCGTCTTTCTAAGAATGATCCCCAATACTAGCCCTTAGTTCCTAAGGAGGCCCCTTTAATCATGGTTCCTGAAGGTGCCTAGAAACTTTCATTTTTAATGACCACCCCAGGAAGTTCTTTCATGAACTAAGACCTCGAGAGACACCATGCTCTGCATTGTTCATTGATGATTATCTCCAGGGACCCTTTGAAGTTGACAGCAAGTTCAATGCTCTGCATAGGGGCATTTTTCTAAAGGAACATCTCCAAAAGGGCCTGTGACCAGAAAAAGGTTAAGACTCAGTTGGTAACATGAAATAAATGCAGGGAATCTCTGATCTGGCTTATTGGTAAAGGCCCATAATTTAAAAAGCAGGCTAAACCAGGATTATCACTTTGCATCTACAAATTTTTGAAAAATCCATGGTGATTTGTCAAGGATATAAAAAATTAGGAATTTGTTGTACCTTACTGATTGCACAGACATTTTGAGTGGTAAATTGATAACAATGAACACAACTTAACCTATATTCTCCTTATAACTCACTAAGTCCACTTTCAGGAAATACCAGATCTTTTTAAAGAAATATTTTCTTATTATTTTTTAAATATTTTTTAAATTTTATTTATTTTTATATGTGTATGAATGAACTGTGTGCATGTAGGTTTGTGCACCCGTGTCATGCAATGCCACGGAGGTCAGAAGAGAGTGTTGGATTCCCCTGGAACTGGAGTTAAAGATGGTTCTCAGCAGCCACCTGGGTGCTGGGAATTGAACCTGGGTCTTCTGCAAAAGCAGTTGGCACTCTTTTTTTTTTTTTTGGTGTTTTTGAGACAGGGTCTCCCTGTAGTCCCAGCTGACCTGGAACTCACTCTGTAGACCAGGCTGGCCTTGAACTCACAAAGATCCACCTGCCTCTGCCTCCCAAGTGCTAGGTTTAAAGGCGTGCGTCACCACGCCCGGCTTGCAGTTGGCACTCTTAACTGCTAGGCCATCTCTCCAGCCCCATATTTTATTATTTTTATTTTATGTGTATGAGTGCATTGCCCATATGTGTTTAAGTGCAATGCCTGAGGAGGTCAGAAGAGGGCATTGACTTCCCCTGGAACTGGAGTTATAGATGGTTGTTAGTTGCCATGTGGGTGCTGGGAACTGAACCTAGAACCTGGATCTTCTACAGGAGCAGCCAATGATCTTAAGTGCTAAGCCATCTCTCTAACCCCAAGAAATACCAACTCTTTTTTTTTTTAAATTTATTATTATTTTTTTATGTGTATGAGTGTATTGTCTGCATGTAGGTTTGTGCACCCGTGTCGTGCAATGCTGCTGAGGTCAGAAGAGGGCGTTGGATTCCCCTGGAACTGGAGTCAAGGCTGGTCCTTAGCCGCCATGTGGGTGCTGAGAATCGAACCCGAGTCCTCTGCAAGAGCAGTTGGTGCTCTTAACCGCTGAGCCAACTCTCCGGCCCCAGAAATACCAACTCTTAAAAAAAATTTTTTAAATAGTAACACTTGAACAAATAGGATGCATTTTTCTTAAAGGTACTGTTTATAATTGTAAAAACAAAAAACAAAAAACCTGGAAACATCCTAATTATTCACCAATTTGGAAAAAAATATAGTATAATCAATAATAGATTGCTATAAAGACAGAGGAAATATTCTAAATCTGTATATATAATAATACAGATAATAGTAGCTAGTATGTTTTGTTTTGTTTTGTTTTGAGACAGGGTCTCCCTGTAGCTCCAACTCTCCTGGAACTCACTATGTAGGTCAGGCTGGCCTTGAACTCACAGAGATCTACCTGCCTCTACCTCCCAAAGTGCTAGGATTAAAGGCATGCGCCACCACACCTTTAGGACAGTAGCTTGTACTTTAGTGGTATTAACTAGGACTGTTCTAAGGGCTTTACATTTGTTAACAATAAAGCTGGATCTCAAAATCCAATATGGAGTGAAAAATATAATAAAACATGAAAACACTGTAATATTTTGCATGTTCAAAGGCATAAGCTAATACTGTGGTCTATTGGTACTATGTAGGTAAAAGCCTAAAGCTGGGATTTCACAAATACTAATGAAATTCTGTCAGGGGTGTCTAAGGTACACTAAGCGATTACTAATTAGTAAGAATGAGGCACTTTAATTGACTTCAGCTTCTCGCAAAAGGACTTCTCATTAACAGATGCTTACAGAGTAAGCACAAAACCAATTGGCAAGAAAAGACAACACAAATTGTGTGATGCATGGGGAGAAGGCTGGACCAGCTAGGACTCAAGGTCGGAAGGTTTGTAATCCAAGCAGGACTTAAGTACACAGGACAGAACCTCAGAGTCCACTGTCTGGGAGCTGCTGTAATTTCCTGGGGAAGGATGTCAATGTGGGAAGTGGGTGCACAGATGGGGTGTCAGAGACAGTGACCCGCACATATACAGGAACAGGCCAGCCTTCACAGGAACACTGTTTGAAGCCTCCTGTGGCTTCAGCCATCCTTTTCTGAATTGGGAAGACCCTGGCATCCTGTGACAGCCATCTGGAAGACTCATTGGGTTAAAGAAGAGCATACGGCAAAGCTATTTAGTGTCAAACTGTAAACTCCCAGAGGAAGTGACTAACTGACCTGCTTTTAACTCTAACAAGAAAAGAGGAATTCACCGGTTCTGGGGAGAAGGACACAATGTCTTCTCAGAATTCATGCTGTCCAGGGAGAAAGGGCTTCAGTTGTTTGATGGGTGCCTTAGACTTCAGTTGGAAAACTAGGAAAACACAAAAGAGGTGATTGTGGTTTAACTACAAGTCTCTCCTCTATGTCTTTATCTGTCCCTCTCAACCCGACACTCCTCCCCAAAAGAACAGAGTTAGGAGAAAACAGAATCACTTTGGGAATTCTAGCAAGCAGATTTCAAGTTTAGAGCTCGTACCTCCTCTTTCTCTGGCCTCGTACAGGATTGAGCATTGTCCACAAGCATCTCCACATTTGGCCCTCGCTTCCTTCTTGCCCACCCCTCCCGCCCCCATGGACTCCTCATTCTCACATTTGTGATCCCAATCCAGTGCACACTGCTTCCTCTGTGTGGAATGACTTCTCTCTGACCCCGCTTTGCCTGGAAAAGTCCCATCATTATTCGAAACGGACGGACCGGCAGCAGCTCAGCTGTCTGCTCAGTCCCTCAGCACACAGATCTCACCCAAGCCCTCTGAGAGCACACTGACGATCAAACAAATTGGATCCATTCCTTGTGGATCAAGGAGGAACATACATCATGGGGACACTGTCCCAGCAGCGGTGGTAGGAAGAACTGTCCAAAGGTTTAGGCTTTGGCAGGGAGAGCTGAAGAGAGTCTGAGGTGCAGAAGCTTTGGTCTCGGCAGGTCACCATGAGAGATGCAGGTAACCGTACTGAGGATTTTCTAGGAGGCAGAGTGATCTTTTTTGTCTGGCCATACACAAAATGCTAAATTACACAGTGGTCTTTTTTTTCTTCATTTTCTCTTGGTGTCCATAAGCATGTTTGGCGTTGCTGTTCTGAGACTGTTCGTGTCTGCTCAGGGGGAGCAACAGGGCCTAGCTGTGAGTGGCAGACCAGCTGACAGTAATGTTGAGGTCTAGCTGTGATTATTTCCAGATGTGGACAGTTGCTTTTCCATTCTCTGCATCCGGAACTCGGCTGTCATCGGATTGTGATACTGTTCATGGCTTTTATATCACTTAGTGGGTTGCATTTTGCAGCAGTCAGTGCAGTTATGTCTTAACATCCTTTCCAACCAAGCCCCTATCACTGCTGGATAAGCTGTGGCATGTGGGTAGGACTGACCCCACCCCATCTCCAGGATGGGCCCCAATGTTGTCTAGAGCAACCAGGAGCTCACTCAGGGATGGGCTTTAGAGTTGGATTCGATGGAAGTAGATGCTGTGGTTTTTCACACAGGAGGCTTATTGGTGGGGTTGGGGAAGAAGGCAAAGGCTGATAGAGGAAGTGATGTCGTGTGATTGCAATAGAGGCATCACCTGATTCTAAGCTCTGGGCAAGTCTTAACTGCAGTAAAGTCAGGTTCCTCTATTCACCAGCTGTTAGAGGTAGTTTCCTCTCCGGGGGGGGGGGGGGGATCCATGGCCCTGATACTCCCTTCTGGCCAGGGCGGCACCAGGGGAGAAACACAGCTGTGAAGCATCAGCAACTAAAACTCCACAAGTGGGGCAGGACGGCCTCATTTTGAAAGGAAGCTCTGATCAACACAGGTGCGCCAATGGACAACTATCCATAAACCATATTCTTGTCTTGATGATAATGTCAACATCTAAAGAGAAGTTCTGTTCTCTTAGTGAATTTGTGCTGTTATAACAAAATGTCTTAGATTAAGTAATTTATGAAAAGTAGGGGGCTGGAGAGATGGCCTAGCGGTTAAGAGCGCCGACCGCTCTTACAGAGGACCCGGGTTCGATCCCCAGCACCCACATGGCGGCCGAGAGCCGTCTGAAGCTCCAGTTCCAGGAGAGCTCCAGCTCCAGGGGAATCCGAGACCCTCTTCTGACCTCCGCGGCATTGCACGACACGGGTGCACAGACCTGCATGCAGACAGTACATTGATACACATACAGAAATAATAATAAAAAAAAATTAAAAAAAAGAAAAGTAGATTTTTCTTTTCTGCTTGTTCTTGAGCCTGGATCAAGATCAAGCAGAAGACATTTGTCAATGTCTTGATCTTAGAAGTCCAAGATCAAGACATTGACAAATTTGGTGTCTGATTAGAGCCCATTCCTCCTATAGCACTTTTTGCTGAGACCTCCAATGGTAGAAAAGACAGGAGACTCTTTTTTCTTCTAAGTGTATAGCCCTATTTGTGAGTGTAGAAATCTCATGACTGAATAACATTTCAAAAGGCCCTACCTCTCAATACTGTCATTTTGGGGATTAGAGTCCAACATATGACTTTTGGGTGGATAACAGCATACCTAGCCCTGGCCAACAAAGAGTATTTGGTAGGTGAAATGAAGAGCCTTGAAAGAGCAGGTCACCCGGGGCTAAACCAGGTGAGAGTGACATTTCCTGGATATTGGGATTATTTCCAGGAGCTCGGATTGTTGTTGTTGTTGTTGGTGGTGGTGGTGGTGGTGGTGATGGTAGTGGTGGTAGTGGTTAATGAAGAGAAGCGTGCTAGATTGTTAGTGAGCTAGGACCCAGCCTGAGCTGCTGATTGCACCTGTATGCTCCATGAAACCAGATTACAGAGAATAGGAGAGCTAAGAGAGTTATAATGGAGATCAGTCGTAGCGGACGGGAGCTAGCCTCCTCTGGGAAGGAGGAGGCCGTGCACATCTGTATCTAAGTCTGTCTTCAGCTTGAAATAGACCATGGTGGGACCACGAAAACGGATAAATAGTGCAAACCAAGGCTTGCTTTTCTCTGGAGAGTCAGCCAGTTGTCATGTACTTTTCCAGCATACCATTGACAGAGCCCTAATCAAACTAGACCTGAAGCCTGCCCTACCTCACTAGTTTTGGTTACTTGAGTCATAATTGCTGCATAGCTTATCTGCTTGCACGCCTTTTTATTTATTTATTTATTTTTTTTGAGACAGGGTCTCCCTGCAGCCCCAGCTGTCCTGGAACTCAGTTTGTAGACCAGGCTGGCCTTGAACTCACAGAGATCCACCTGCCTCTGCCCTCCGAGTGCTGGGATTAAAGGTGTGGGCCACCGCATCTGGCCTCATTTTCTTTAATAAGCTATGAGCTTAAACAGCAGGGACATATTTATCTTAGAACTTTTCCTGTCAGTACACATAGTCAGTACTCAGCCTGTATTGGGTAAATTAAGTAGAATGGTGGTTGAACTGCTAGGAATTGAAAGAATGATGGCTGGGAAGTGCCTGCCTAGGGCCATGTCCAGGGCCAAATTATCCTTCTTGTACGGGATGTTGCTCTAATATCTCTGCTTCCTTCGTTTCTGACTACATTGTCCCCAGGAACCACCTTCCCTATATTCTTTGTTCATGAATTTGGGTGGAGAAACATGCATCTTTGTTTGATCTAATCTTTCACTGAAATCTAGTATTTGATTCTCACAACAAAACCAAATGTCCCAAATCTGGGAAACGGAATGGTGGGGAGGCAGAGGCTACGGGGTGGGTTGATAAGGATGAAGGGAGATACAAGAAGGGCAGGGTGGGGAAGTAATCAATGCATGCATGGAATTGTCAAAGGGCAAACTTGATACGGGATGTAGATTAAACCTCACAAGTGTTAGGAGCACCTGAGACTGTCCCCACAGGTGGCCTAGATCTTCCTGTTCTCTTGGTAATAACTACAACTTTTTCTCATCACTTTTTGAAATGATAGTAGTTAATTGACTCTTCCCTGAATCTTCTCATTGATAAAAGGGGACAAATACTGCTATGTCATATTAATTATTAAGCTACTTGATAATTATAACAGTGCAGGATCATGTATCCTGTGCTTTAAAACCACCATTTTGGGGGGTCTGGAGACATGGTCTAAGTGGGCTAAGTGGGTAAGAGCACTGACTGCTCTTGCAGAAAATCCAGGTTCAGTACACATGGCAGCTAACAACCATTTGCCACTCCAGTTCCAGGAGATCCAGCGCCCTCTTCTGACTGCCTCAAACATTGCACACCTGGACGCACTTGCATGCACGAAAGCAAAACACTTATACACATAAAATAAAAATAAACGAGAAAAACAACAACAAAAACCTCACAAACAAAAGCCCCCAAACCCACTATTCTGAGAAGGGTCCGAGGGAGCCTGACACATAAAAGCTCAGCGACCACTGCCCTTGGGGCCATGTTGATTAAAGATGCTATGTAGGATCAGTTCACCATCTTTTATTTTATTCTTTAGTCACAAAAGCTGGCGAGCTGCCCCTAGACTAAAGGGGGGGGGGCTCAGTGAGACTAACCCATCCATTCATTTTGCTTTGAAAAGGAGAGAATGTCAGGGCTGGGGAGGGGCTCAGCAGTAGAGGGCGTGTCTAGAATGTGTGAGGCCCCGTGACCAAAAGGGGCGGGGATAAGAAAGGGAATGCGTACTGATGGCGGCTGAACATTGGCCTTGCGTGATAGCAGGGGTGGGGTTATCGGCCACGGCAGTCGTAGATGGTGATCACTTTTGGCTGCTGGTGGTCCTGGGGCTGTGCTGTGCTAACACTTTCTCCTGATGCCAACTCAGTCTGGGCTTCTTGGTTTGTGCCCAGTAAGTCTTGCCACTTCCTGTTCTCTCTTTGCCTCCGTTCACCTCTCCACCTCCACCCTCTTCTTTGCCTTCTTCCCTCTGTTTCTTTGGGAACAGAGCAGCAGGCACTTTTACCTGTGATCACTGGACTCAGGATGGACACAGTTCCTATGCCTGCTTTTGTCGTTGTTACTGATACTTGTTGGCCTCAGGCCTGTTCTCGCTAGCCTTCAATCATCGCACGCACACACACGCTCTCCCTATCTTTCTCTCCCTGACACATTCTCTCTCAGAAAGATTATATTTATAACACCCCGGGGCTTTTCCAGATGCCAAGATTCATTTTAGGAGCACACTTGTGTCTCTTGCTTGGAACAGATTGAATTTTCCACTGGCTCAGAGTTTCAATGTTCTTCCGGCCAGGAGAGGAGTGAATCTCCTGGGCACCAGCCATGTGCTGAGGTGCTATCATCTTTCCACCCCAAGGATCGAGCTCCCCAACATTTGTTGAAGTGCTCAGTCCTGGCCACATCTGACTCTAGCAGCTTCTGTTGTGTCTTTTCAAACACAATCTGGTGGGAGAAAGGCATCCGGAATGGAGAGGGCAGGTGCCAAGTAAGAATGGATGGTTTGGGTCTGACACGGGCTATCAGAAATTATTTCCTGGGCCTAGAGCAGAAGAGGAAGGGATTAAAATCAGTAAATCCTCCACATGATGAATGACAACCTTCAGTGTCTGCAAAGGAATCTGAAATCAAATGGGAGCGGTTTTAACAGCAGGCTCTTATTTCTCAAGCCTGGACCCAGGATGCCTTTCTGCCTAGATAGACTTGGGTCCGCTTTCTCTTCTTCTTCATATTTAGCTGTTCTGTGAAATATCCTTAAAAGGGCACAGAGACAGTCATTCTGCAATTAGAGCTATGGCTTGAAATATTCATTCCTGTGAGAACTGACACACTGGCTTTAATTCATAATAGAGTGTGAATAAGTACCCAAAGACTGTTTCCTTTCTTGCAAACAATTTTATTGAATAAAACTATAGGGTGGGAGAGAGAAAAGGACTGAAATTTTGGAGGGAACTGGGAGGAGGCACAAAAAAGAGGGCGCTGCTAATTTTCTAACTTCGTAGTATCTCAGGGTTGGAGCAGTATTTCCTCTGGCCATTGTAGTGCCTGGCTTCCCAGCTTATCACACGGAATGATCTCTGGTGGGTCAAGTGGGAAACAGGAAGAGGGACTTGCGAAAATGGTTCAGAATCATGGGTCTGACGGTGATGATTTACCACATGGCATCTTTTTTAAAAATTTTTTAAAATTAATTTTATTTATTTCTGTATGTGTATGAATGTACTGTCTGCATGCAGGTTTGTGCACCCCTGTTGTGCAATGCTGCGGAGGTCAGAAGAGGATGTCCGATTCCCCTGGAACTGGAGTTCTCCTGGAACTGGAGTTACAGATGGTTCTCAGCTGCCATGTGGGTGCTGGGGATTGAACCCAGGTCCTCTGCAAGAGCAGTCGGCGCTCTTAACTGCTAGGCCATCTCTCCAGCCCACCACATGGCATCTTATGAGATGTCATTTCTTTCTTTCTTTTTTTGTTTTTATTTTGGTCTTTTTGAGACAGGGTCTCACTGTAGCCCCAGCTGTCCTGGAACTCACTCTGTAGACCAGGCTGGCCTTGAACTCACAAAGATCCACCTACTTCTGCCTCCTAAGTGCTAAGATTAAAGGCGTGCGACACCACGGCCGGCATGAGATGTCATTTCAAACTCAAATGCTCTCTCTCTGGTTCATAGTGAACATCTTAATTCTTTCTGGCTGAGCACTCCTTAGGCCAGCCAGCCTCCCTTCTTCCATCCCTCCCTCCTTTTCTTTCTCCCTTCTGTGTGTGTGTGTGTGTGTGTGTGTGTGTGTGTGTGTGTGTGTCACATGCCATGGTACATGGGTGGAAATCAGATGGTGACTTTGGGTGTCCGCAGTGATTATAGATATGTATGCCCCAAAGGTCCTCACACGTACATAGCATACTTCCTAAGCCACATCTTAACTTTAAAAAACCCTTTTAAGGTTAATATACAAAGTAACATGCTCAGTCTTGGCATGTTCACACATAGGCATCACAGTACTTTGTTCTCATTTACTTCCCACTCTCCCACTGCCCTCCCATGTACCCTCCCCCTCCGGCTGCTCCCCTTTCTTCCAGTTAGTCCCCTTTTTCTTTTACGCTTACTCCATTACCCTTTATTTCCCACTGTGTTTATGATCTCTTCCTCAATTCTCATGATCACCTTTCTAACACACACACACACACTCACACACACACACACACAGAGTTTTAAATCTGGGTTGCACAAGCCAGGTGTGGTGGCGCACGCCTTTAATCCTAGCACTTGGGAGGCAGAGGCAGGTGGATCTTTGTGAGATCAAGGCCAGCCTCGTCTACAGAGCGAATTCCATGACAGCTGGGGCTACAGGGAGACCCTGTCTCGAAAAAAAAAAAAAAAAAAAAAAAAAAAAAATCTGGGTTGCACATATGAAGGAAAACATATTGATTTGACAATGTGATATACATGTGCCACCAAGCAGAGGGGACACTATGCATGCTTTAGAGAGTGTGTTCCACCTGATTTTTTCTGTATAGTGCGCTCCAGGGTAGACAGAGGGTTACCACTAATCAAAAAGTATGGCTTCTGATTCAGGAGGGTCTGTGCACATTAGCAAGTCATGTCACATTCATTGAACAATCTGAAGATATTTTCATGCACTTTTATACACTCTGTGTGTAGAAAAGTGCATGAAGAAACAATCTGAAGATATTTTCATGCACTTTTCTACACCTGACAAGGTTGACTTCTGCCCAGCACAGCTTCATAGCTTACTGTGGACCAGGGAAAACCCTGACACAGGCTCCCTTTACCTTGTGAGGCTTCTCTAGGCACAAGGAAGGAATGATGGTGAGTGAGTTCAAGGCCATTGCTTCCAGAGAGAGGGAGTGGAGCATTTTCCTTCAGTTCCTCTTCTCTGATAGAAGGGTAGAGTTCCAGTCCCAGGTATTAAGGGTAACAGAGAAATGATGCTTCCTTGCTGGAAAGAGTCATTTGTAAAGAGTCATTGTAAAGTCATTGTAAAGTCCTGAACAGGACTGAGAATTAATGTGATAAATCATGACATGTACCTGAAATGATGCAGGCACCAAGTAGCTGGTCACTTGACTATTGCTCATTTCTTTATGGCTATCTCTGGGAATAGTTTTGTATTTTATGTTTAAGTCTATCATCTGCTTTGAGTTAATTTTTGTGAAATTTTTAGATCATTTTTTCTACCACTTACAGGCAAGACCGTCCTTCCTCTGTTCAATTATCTTTGCTTCTTTGTCAAAAATAACTTGAATATTTATATCTGTGCGAGTCAATTTCTGGATGCTCTGTTCTATTTCACAGATCCATTTATTGATTCTTTTATCAAAATCACACTGTTGTGATCTCTGAAAAAAAATTTAAAACCTTCAATCTTCATACCGAGGGAACTGTACTGATGGATGCGGTGACTAACCAAGATCACAGCCATTTTCTACAGCTTTGACCCTTGCCCCACTGTGTGTACATTATGCTGTGATTCTTCATCTGTGAAGAAGAAAGTCAAATCAATAGGCCTGAAGGTTCCTAGGAGATAGTACAGTTGAACTCCATCTTTCTGTTGAGTGAGAGGACAGGGTTTGTTAGAAAATGTCTACTTGGGGGCTGGAGAGATGGCTCAGTGGTTAAGAGCACCAACTACTCTTGCAGAGGACCCAGGTTTGATTCCCAGCACCCACATGGCGGCTAGGAACTGTCTTTAAGCCAGGTGTGGTCATGCACACCTTTAATCCCAGCACTCGAGAGGCAGAGGCAGGTGGATCTCTGTGAGTTCAAGGCTAGCCTGGTCTACAGAGTGAGTTCCAAGCCAGCTGGGGTTACAGGGAAACCCTGTCTCGAAAAGACAAAAAAATCAAGTCAGAAGACATTTGTCATATGTCTTGATCTTTAGAAGTCCAAGATCACAGACATTGACAAATTGGTATATGTGTCCTGATTAACTCCATTCCTCCTAGGGAGTAGCACTTTGTGCTGGTGATGAGCTGTCCAATGGGTCAGAGAAAGAGACAGGAGACCTCGTTTTATTCTCGGTTAGATGATAGCTCAACCTATTTGAGTTGTAGACATTCTCATTGAGTGGAATTGAACATTTCAAAAGGCCCGGTACCTCTCAGATACTGTCATTTTGGAGATAACCAACTATATACTTGGGTGGATGATACCTGAGCCCTGAGCCAACAAAAAGAGTATTTGGTGAGGTGAAATGCAGAGACTTGAAAGAGCAGGTCCCGGGGCTAAACCTGAGAGTGACATTTCGTCTGGATATTGGGATTATTGATCAGGAAGCTTCGGGTTGGTTGTGTTGTGGTAGTGGGTGAGGGTGGGGTGATGGGGTGACTTATGTAGGGTAGGTAGTGGTTTAATGAGAGAAGCGTGCTAGATTGTTAAGTGAGCTCGGCGCCACACCGACTGCTGATTGCACCCTGTATGTCTCATTCGAAATCTCAGTAATGTGACGAGAATAGGAGATGCTCATAGAGAGTTTATAAATCGGAGATTCAGCTCGTACGGACGGGAAGCTAGGCACTCATCTGGGAAGGACGAGGCCGCGGCAGATCTGTATGCTAAGTTCTGCTCTTGTTCGAAGTTGAAATAGACCATGGTGTACCGACTCGATATGCAACGGCATAAATAGTGCAAATCCAAGCTTGGCTTTTCGTACTGGGAGATCAGCGCAGTTAGGTCGATGAGTACGCTTTTCCGGCTAGGACCAATTGACAGAGGGAGGTAACTTACTCAATGTTACTGGCCTTGAAAAGGCCTGCCCTACCTCATAGTTATTGGTTACTGGATGTAATGTAGCATAGCTATTGCTGGCAGCCTAGCTTACGTTTGCTTTTGCATTCTATTTATTTAATTTTTTTTTTGAGGACACGGGTCTCCCCTGCAGCCCAAGCACTGTCCTGGATACTCAGTTGTAGAACGGCAGGCTGGCCTATGAATACTCACTGCAAGATCCCACTGCCTTCTGCCCTCCCGAGTGCTGGGATATAAAGTGTTGTGCCACCGCATACTGGCCTCATTTCTTTATATAAGCTATGAGCTTAAACAGCAGGGGGACATATTTATCTTAGAACTTTTCCTGTCAGTACACATAGTCAGTACTCAGCCTGTATTGGGTAAATTAAGTAGAATGGTGGTTGAACTGCTAGGAATTGAAAGAATGATGGCTGGGAAGTGCCTGCCTAGGGCCATGTCCAGGGCCAAATTATCCTTCTTGTACGGGATGTTGCTCTAATATCTCTGCTTCCTTCGTTTCTGACTACATTGTCCCCAGGAACCACCTTCCCTATATTCTTTGTTCATGAATTTGGGTGGAGAAACATGCATCTTTGTTTGATCTAATCTTTCACTGAAATCTAGTATTTGATTCTCACAACAAAACCAAATGTCCCAAATCTGGCGAAACGGAATGGTGGGGAGGCAGAAGGCTACGGCGGTGGGTTGATAAGGATGGAAAGGGAGATACCAAAGAAGGGCAGGGTGGGCGAGTAATCATGCATGCTGGATTGTCAAAGGGCAAACTTGATACGGATGTAGATTAAACCTTCACAAGTCGTAGGAGCACCTGAGACTGTCCCCGACAGGTGGCCTTAGATCTTCCTGTGTCTTCTTGGTAATAACTACACACTTTTTCTCATCACTTTTTGAAATGATAATAGTTAATTGACTCTTCCCTGAAGTCTTCTCATTGAAAGGGGACTAAATACTAGTTGCTATGTTCATATTAATTATTAAGCTACTTTGATAATTATAACAGTGCAGGATCATGTATCCTGTGCTTTAAAACCACCATTTTGGGGCTTGGAGACATGGTCTATAGTGGTGCTTAAGTGGAGTAAGAGCACTGACTGCTCTTGCAGAAAAATCCAGGTTCAGTTACCATGGCAGCTAACAACCATTATCCATCCAGTTCAGGAGAATTCAGCGCCCTCTTCTGACTGCCTCAAACATTGCACACCTGGACGCACTTGCATGACACCGAAAGCATAACACATATACACATAAAAAAAAAATAAACGAGAAAAAAACAACAAGCAAAAAACTCACAAAACAGAAAGCCCCCAAACCACTATTCTGAGAAGGGTCCGAGGGAGCCTGACACATAAAAGCTCAGCGACCACTGCCCTTGGGGCCATGTTGATTAAAGATGCTATGTAGGATCAGTTCACCATCTTTTATTTTATTCTTTAGTCACAAAAGCTGGCGAGCTGCCCCTAGACTAAAGGGGGGGGGGCTCAGTGAGACTAACCCATCCATTCATTTTGCTTTTGAACAGGAGAGAAGTCAGGGCTCTGGGGAGGGGCTCTAGCAGTAGAGGGCGTGTCTAGAATGTGTGAGGCCCCGTGACCAAAAGGGGCGGGGATAAGAAAGGGAATGCGTACTGATGGCGGCTGAACATTGGCCTTGCGTGATAGCAGGGGTGGGGTTATCGGCCACGGCAGTCGTAGATGGTGATCACTTTTGGCTGCTGGTGGTCCTGGGGCTGTGCTGTGCTAACACTTTCTCCGTGATGCTCCATACTCCAAGTCTGGGCTTCTTGATATTGTGCCCAGGTAATGGTGCTTGCCCACTTCCTGTTCTCGGCTTGCGTCTTGCCTCCGTTCACCTCTCCCATCCACCCTCTTCTTTGCCTCTATCCCTCTGTTTCTTTGGGAACAGAGCAGAGCACTTCTTTACTGTGATCACTGGACTCAGTGATGGACACAGTTCCTATGCCTGCTTTTGTCGTTGTTACTGATACTTGTTGGCCTCAGGCCTGTTCGTCGCTAGCCTTACAAGTCATCCAGCACGCACACACACCCGGCTATCTCCTACTCTCTCCCTGACACATTCTCTCTCAGAAAGATTATATTTATAACACCCCGGGGCTTTTCCAGATGCCAAGATTCATTTTAGGAGCACACTTGTGTCTCTTGCTTGGAACAGATTGAATTTTCCACTGGCTCAGAGTTTCAATGTTCTTCCGGCCAGGAGAGGAGTGAATCTCCTGGGCACCAGCCATGTGCTGAGGTGCTATCATCTTTCCACCCCAAGGATCGAGCTCCCCAACATTTGTTGAAGTGCTCAGTCCTGGCCACATCTGACTCTAGCAGCTTCTGTTGTGTCTTTTCAAACACAATCTGGTGGGAGAAAGGCATCCGGAATGGAGAGGGCAGGTGCCAAGTAAGAATGGATGGTTTGGGTCTGACACGGGCTATCAGAAATTATTTCCTGGGCCTAGAGCAGAAGAGGAAGGGATTAAAATCAGTAAATCCTCCACATGATGAATGACAACCTTCAGTGTCTGCAAAGGAATCTGAAATCAAATGGGAGCGGTTTTAACAGCAGGCTCTTATTTCTCAAGCCTGGACCCAGGATGCCTTTCTGCCTAGATAGACTTGGGTCCGCTTTCTCTTCTTCTTCATATTTAGCTGTTCTGTGAAATATCCTTAAAAGGGCACAGAGACAGTCATTCTGCAATTAGAGCTATGGCTTGAAATATTCATTCCTGTGAGAACTGGACACATGGCTTTAATTCATAATAGAGTGAAAGTACCAGATGTTTCGCAACTTTTATGTAAACTGGGGGCGGAAACAGTATGAAGAACTGGATTACAAAAAAGGCTGCTCAAATTTCTTTACTCCGACATCAGTGAAGTCCTCCAGTAGTGCTGTTCCACTTTCCGGGGACATGATGGGGGTCATACGGAAGACGGAGGATGCGAATGTTCAGGATTGTTGACGCGTGAGATTACAGAGCATCTTTTATAAAATTAAATTAAGATGTACTTGTAGACGTTGATTGTTTGAGTATGGTGTTGCATCCTGCACCTGGGACGTCGAGGGCACTCATAACGGTTTGGCTTGAAGGTAGTAGAGGTCTCGGGCCTGTGGCTGGGAACGTCTCTGCAAGACACGTCGTTCGTTAACTGTTACGGCTGCGCATCCGGCCAAACTGGATCTTTGAGTGCTATTTACTTTTGGTGTTATGTGTTCGTTAGACATTGGGTATATGATTGCCCTTCTGTATGGCTCTTACTCTGTAGTAATGGGCTCGGGCTTGAACAGTATGCCGTTTAATGTATTTCGCCCGATGCTCTAATGCCTTAGCATTGATACTGGCGACAACCGTGTTTTATAGCTGGTGCATCTGTCGTCCCTTCGCGGTTTTCCTATGAGTTAGGGATCAGCCTTTCTGAAAGACTTGCTAAATGTCTCAGTCTGGTATGACGGTGATGAATTTACACGCATCATTTCTTTTCTCGTGTACACTTTCTTTTAAATGGCAGCATGTCGTATCTTCTCTGTATGTGAGGGCCATCCATTTCCTGGTCTTCATCCTTCTATTGGTCGTTGTGACCTCGTGTGTTTGCATGTGTTGGTGGAGGTCGTAGATGGTGTCGAACTGATCCCTGGGAACTGGGTTTCTGGAATAGTTATCAGTGATGGTTTAGTGCCTTGTGTGGTTTGACATGGCAGATTGAACATGGGTTATGCTATATGGCCAAGTCGGTGCTGCTTACTGCTTAGACTATGCATTCTTTCGCCGTACACGTTTTATGACATCTTATGAAGATTCTTTTCAAAGAATTATCTTTTTTTGTTGTTTATTTTGCGTTTCATTTGATGAGATAACTAGGGTGCTGCACGTTAGCCCGTGCTGTTCCATAAGAGTTATAGTTATCACTTTGTCATAGACTCGGGCTGGTCGCTTGTGATACGACGCTCTTACTCTAGTGTCGCTCTTGTGTCTAGTTAGGCGCTGGACACCGGCTCGGCAGACGATTCATTTCCTCATGCTCTCTCCTGGTTATAGTGAACCTTAATTCTTGTCTGCTAATCCTTTAGCCAGCCAGCGCGCCTTCTTCATCCACGTCCTGCGCTTCTCTCTTCTGTGGTCGCTGTTTCGTTGTGCCTTTGTGTGGTCACAGCATGTAGTCTCGGTGAATCAATGTACAGGGTATCGCGTATTATAGATTCTTATGCATCAGTCCTTCACCATACTTTAGCTACTTCTAAGCCCTATCTTACCTTGTAAAAAACCCTTTTAGCGATTTAATATACAAAGTCTGCTCGTCTTGAGCATTTCACTCATACTCAGACTTTCATTGTTCTCTCATGCATGTACTCGGTCTCCCCTTCGTCAGTACCCTTTTTCTTTAGTTACCATACCCTTATCCAGGTATGATCGGTGGCTGTCCTATCCATGATCACCTATTCTACACACACCAGCAAAAAAAAAAAAAAAAGAACAAAGCAACAAACAAAAAAAAAAAAAAAAAAAGATCTGTTAAAAATATTACTGTGTTAATGTCAGGTTGTTTGGTGTATTGTGGTGTGGGTTTACATATTTTTTGTTTAGATTTTGCATTTCAGAACTATCGCTTTTAATCCTTAGCACTGGGAGGCCAGAGGCAGGTGGTATCTTTGTGAGTACAAGGCCAGCCTTCGTGCATACAGAGCGATATTGCCGAGACCTTGGTTACATTGGGTGCTAGGAGACCCCTGGTCTGAAAAGACCAAAAAATAAAAAAATAATTCCAAAATTCTGTGGTTTGCACATATGTGAAGAAAATCACATGATTTGATTGACAGATGTGTATTATTAGCAGTTGTGCACAAGCAGAGGGGAACTCATGCATGCTTTAGAGTAGGTGTGTTCCACCTGATTTTTTCTGTACCTTTGTGCGCTCGCAGGGTGGTTAGACAGAGGGTTTACCACTATATTCAAAGAAGTATTAGGCTTCTGGATTTCAGGAAGGGTCTGTGCACATTAGCAAGTCATGTCACATTCATTGAACAATCTGAAGATATTTTCATGCACTTTTATACACTCTGTGTGTAGAAAAGTGCATGAAGAAACAATCTGAAGATATTTTCATGCACTTTTCTACACCTGACAAGGTTGACTTCTGCCCAGCACAGCTTCATAGCTTACTGTGGACCAGGGGAAAAACCCTGACACAGGCTTTCCTTTTTGTGTCCCTTACCTTGTGAGGTTCTTCTAGGCGACAAGGGAAGTGGTTAATGATGGTGAGTGAGAGTTCAAGGCATTGCTTCCAGAGAGAGGGAGTGGAAGCAGTTTCCTTCAAGTTCCTCTTCTTCTTATAGAATACGCGGTTAGAGTTTCCATAGTTCCCAGGTATTAAGGGGTAACAGGGATGAAATGAAATGCTTCCTTGCTGGAAAGAGTCATTTGTAAAGAGTCATTGTAAAGTCATTGTAAAGTCCTGAACAGGACTGAGAATTAATGTGATAAATCATGACATGTACCTGAAATGATGCAGGCACCAAGTAGCTGGTCACTTGACTATTGCTCATTTCTTTATGGCTATCTCTGGGAATAGTTTTGTATTTTTATGTTTAGTCTATCATCTGCTTTGAGTTAATTTTTTGTGAAATTTTTTAGATTCAATTTTTTTCTACCACTTACAGGCAAGACCGTCCTTCCTCTGTTCAATTATCTTTGCTTCTTTGTCAAAAATAACTTGAATATTTATATCTGTGCGAGTCAATTTCTGGATGCTCTGTTCTATTTCACAGATCCATTTATTGATTCTTTTATCAAAATCACACTGTTGTGATCTCTGAAAAAAAAATTTAAAACTTCAATCTTCATACCGAGGGAACTGTACTGATGGATGCGGTGACTAACCAAGATCACAGCCATTTTCTACAGCTTTGACCCTTGCCCCACTGTGTGTACATTATGCTGTGATTCTTCATCTGTGAAATAGAAGTCATAAATCAATAGGCTGAAGTTCCTATGAGACGTAGTACAGTTGACCTCCATATTATCTGGTGTGAGGTGAGGACAGTGGATTGTTCAGAACAATGGTGCTTAGCTTGGACGGTGCGGAGAGATAGGCTCAGTGTTTTAAGAGCAACCAAACTTATAGCTCTTGCAGAAGGACCCGGTTTGTTATTCCAGCACACCACATAGGCGGCGAGAACTGTCTTTAAGCCAGGTGTGGTCATGCACACCTTAAATCCTCAGCACTTCGTAAGGCGAGGCAGGTGGCATCTCTGTGAGTTTCAAGGCTAGCCTGGTCTAACAGAGTGAGTTCCAAGCCACCTGGGGTTCAGGGAACACCTGTCTCGAAAAGGACAAAAAACAAAAAAAAAAAAAAANAAAAGAAAGAAAAGAAAAAGAAAATGTCTACTTGGTTAATCTTTGTTTTTTCTGACTTTCATTTTTTTCTTTTTTTTTTTTATTATTTTTTTTCTTTCTGACTTTAAAAAGACTGAACACCAAACTTGGCCCTGGGTGATAAAATAATTATAGCTTTCTATTATATATTTATTTAATATACATTTATTGCTTATTTGGGGAATAAAATTGTTTCTTTTACTGTTCATTGTGACTGTGCCTCATGACTGCCCATTCTAAGTACAGTTAACATTTATCCAGTGTACTTTAGCGAGTGGTTTTCCAAAGTTCCTGACCAGAAATATCAGTATTGTATGAGAAAACTGTTAGAAATGCAGTTTTGGAAGAGGCCACATCATTATTGTTTAACAGAAAAAAAAAAAATAACAAAAAAACCCCAGCTCGCGGTGGATTGTGGATTTATGTCTTTCATTCATCAGGTAATGACAGCGCTCATTCCTTCATGCATTCTCAGATAGGGGCCATGGTGACCCTCCTCCACATGAGAGCTAGAGAAATGGAGGCTTAGTCATGTCTCAGGAAACCTCTGGAAGCAGGCTATTCTCTGAGCTGGCTTTTCCTCTATTGTCAGGCATTCACCACAGGTTGCCGCCATCTTGGCTGACATGCTGGAACACCCGCAGCATCATGAAAGTGTTCTATCCCTAATGATGGCTGCTTGACACGGTGGGTGCTTCATCTGCTCTCTAGGTGCTAGCTCAGGGGACCTGGCTCCTTGTCTTACTGTCTCTTGCCTTCTTTCTTGGTGTTCGAGGATATCACCATCGTTTGAACCTCTGAGGACAGCTGTGTTTGGGAGGAATGGTATAGGCTGGAACAGCAGGGGGACGGAAGGGCCTCTCCTTGGAAACTGGCTTTGAGGAGGAGCAAGGTCTCTGAAGATCTTCGTTAAGGCATGAGACGATTTTGCTTGGGCAGTTAAGGCTTAGATAGGAGTTTCATTAATAGGAGAGGGAATTTGGGGGAGTTTGTGGCCTTGCATTAATCTTTTGTCTTTGGAAGTTGGTAACATATACACTTAGCATATCTCTCATGTCTTCTAGGTGTATAAAGTTTACTTTACTTAAAAGTTTAAAATTTAGCTGGGAGTGGTGGTGCATGCCTTTAATCCTAGCACTTGGGAGGCAGAGGCAGTTGGATCTTTGTGAGTTCAAGGCCAACCTGGTCTACATAGTGAGTTCCAGGACAGCTAGAGCTATAGGTAGACCCTGTCTCAAAAAGACAACAACAAAAAATGTTTGCAATAAAGATAGAAAGGATATGAGCTGGGTGTGTTGGTGTACACCATTTGTCCCAGCACTTGGGGGGCAGAGGCAGGTGCATCTCTGTGAGTTCTAGGCCAGACTGGTCTACCTAAGGAGTTTCAGGCCAGTCAGGGCTACAAGGAGACCTGTCTCAAAAACAAAAACAAAACAAAAAACAAAAAGAGAAAGGATAGATGAAACCCAGTCAGGCAGCTTGGTGGTTTAAAAGGAGAAAAGTGACTGACTACAGGGGAAAATGGACAAGACCAGGCAAGGTGATAGGAAAAGCAGGTGGTGACCAGCGAGGGAAACCAGCAAGAGAGCTGGACTGAGCAGAGCTGAGAGGAGGGGCTGGTTTTCATTCATGAAGGGCATGGTTCAGACCACAGAAATCCATTTCCAAGACTTGGAGACTGAAAGTCTGAGATGAAGGAATAGCTGGATGGTTTCTGTTGAGCCTTCATCTCGGCTAGCAGAAAGCTGGGCTCTTCCTCTGTCTATCTTTATACCATGGCCTCTTTTGTCTATGTGTCCGAGTTCTTCTCGTGAGGACAGCAGTCTTATGGAATTAGTGCCTATAGTCAGATGACTCATTTTAGCTTAATTACCTCTGAAAGGCCCCATCTCCAAATACAATTGTATTTTGAGGCACTGGGGGATTAGGACTGCAACATATGTGTTTTAGGGGCATACAGTTCAACCCATGTCAAAGCTGGTGAGGCCTAGGTATGAGTTCCATTTTGCAGGGTTTTGCCGGCCAGGCTAAGGCATTTTATTTAGGAGCTAATTACGAGCTACTGGAATGTGTTATGGTAGCTACAGATCTGACGACTGCTTGGGCACTCGATGCTTCCCTGGAGTCCATCGAAGAGGACTGAAGCACCCTGGCTCTAGACATGGAGGTGGCATTCTGTCACTTCAGGGTCCGGGTTTAACTTTCTTCATTTTGATTATCTTTGTTTTTTAAAGAAATAATTTAAATTATATATATTTACTTATTGCATGTATGTCTGTGTCTGTGTGTGAGGCTGTGTTTGTATGTGTTTGCATGCATGCATACAGATACCACAGCTCATATCTGGAGGTAGGGGGCAATTTTGTGGAGTTGGCTCGCTCTCTCTACCCTGTGCATCTTAGGGATTGAACTTAGGTCATCAGGCTTGGTGGCAAGTGCTTTTGCCCGCTGATCCATCTCAATAGCCTTTCCTCTGGACTTCAACAGTTTATAGAAAAGAATCCAGCACATCAAGCAGAGCAAGTCTTATGACTCCCAATAAATTCTGACAAGAACAAAGGTCAACCATAAGCACACATTCTGCAAACTCTCTCATCTGCTTATACCACAAACTCTTCTAAGTAGGGGGACTAGAGCATGCACAAAGAGCCAGCATTGGCTTCTTGCACACATGCTGGTAATCACAATGGCTCCTTGCATGGTCAGGAGGGATTTCTGCAGGCCAGTAATTTTCTGTATTCATCAGTGGGTTTTGTTTCTCATCTGGGTCAAAATCACTAGCTATAAATGAAGGGGAGATTTGGGCTTGAGAAATATCTACTTTACTTTGTTAATAAGCAAAGCCCAAACTGGACGGATGAATCTTGCTTTGTAAACACAGGAGAGCTGTTCAGTTAGTGCCAAGTATAACTCTTGCAAAATGCTGGAGGGACATGGTCCCCATGGTGCTAGCATTTAAAATGGCTTCAGAGGGATTGAAACAACAGCTCTGTTTATTGTGCAAATGCAGCGAATATCAGAGCCAAGTTGTAAAAATTATTTTCAACAACTGAAGGCTACTTACTAGCCTTTAAACTCCAAGTTTAAAGAGAATATGTCCTCCCCTGTGTCCTTAAAGATAGGAGTGTAATTAACACAGGACTCCTAAGAAGTCCACCAAACACCTGACGCCTTACTCTATGACTTATAGCAGATAAATTTCCAACGGATCTCTTTCCTCTCCTGCATTTTTAAAAGCTCTTTTCCTTCTCTGCTTTGGATTTCTTGTTAATGTGCTGAGGCGGGTCCTTGCATCCAGATGGAGCATAATCCCTATTCGGGCTTTCAGTAGCTTTTGTACTTGAGTGTGCTACCATTTCCTAATTTCAACACAAGTGGTCTATGGAACTGAATTACTATTATGTAGTTGCCGTCTAATAAGGTCATTGCGCTAGCATGTCTTCTTTTTCATGGAGGTTGAAAACAATCACCTACGCTTTCTTTTTCTTGGTCACACGTTGATGGCTGCCAATGAGCCGGTATTTACTGGTTCTTCCACCACTGCACAGTCTTGGCTTTGGCTTTCCCATGCTCCTTCCAGGCAGGTGGGATAACAGTTCCTACATTGTTTTTGGTTTGTGGAAGCTCAGCCACTCAGCTAAACCTTAAATGGAGGAAAGAGAAATGAAACCAGTTTGTCTACGTGTTTCATTTTGCCAGAGTATTTCCCCCCTTAATAAGAAAGAAATTAGTGCACCAAGTGCTGAGCTGTTCTGAGGAAACTGAGTAATTCTGTAATCCAGTGCTCAGGAGGCTGAGACAGGAGGATCTGGGAGCCAGTCTGGACTACATAGCAAGACTCTTTCTGAAACAATAAGCAATAAAAAACAAGTCTAGGACACACACACACACACACACACACACACAGACACACATACACACACTGATGGGAATGGGGGAAGGATAAAATGGAGTGTTAAAGACAGCTTGGGAGCAGAGAATGTAGCTTAACTGGTAGAGTGTTTGTCTGGCTTATACTAGGCCATGAGTTCAATCCCCAATACCACCCAAAGTGGAGGTGGTTGTCCATGCCTGTAATCCCAGCAGGAAGATCAAGAGTTCAGTGTCGTCCTCAGCTACAAGAGAGTTTGAGGCCAGTCTGAGATGTGAGACCCTGTCTCAATGAAATAAAAGCCATAGGCAAAGCCAGCCTGCTGGAGTAGATCGGAGAGAGCAGTGCACATGCTTGTACTAGACAGAAGATAAAGCAGCCTCACTTTCCTGCCTCAGAGACTCATCCTGGCATCCTCTAGCAGATTTCCCCCCTCTCTGCCTCCCAAGTCCATAGTACTGTAGCACTGATGCTGGGAGCCCTGGGGCTGGGGCTTGGGGTTCTGATAAAGCATATGGAACAACTCCCTAGAATCAGAGCCTTCAACCAAAAAAAGAAATTTGAAGTTACAGATACCAGGAGGGGTTTGTGGATACTGGAAAGAAGTGGGGACCCTGTAAACAGCTGCGTATGCAGAAGGTGACTGGACGTTCGGGTTAGATGTCAATTGTAGGAGCTATCTGGATTGAGTTGGAACATCTGCTTGTACCTTGTCCTGTGAAGGAGATTAGGGATTCATTGGAGTGGGCAGAACAGCTGAGTTGTGTCATTATCCATCATAGGGCTACCATGTGCATCTAGATCAGTGTAGAAGGCTGGACATGGGGGTCTGGTGTTTGCTGTTTCATTCATTGGCTGAGGTTGGACTTTTGCTACCAAGTTATAGGAGCCCTCTTGGGAGAGGACGATGGGGGAGCAAGGTGTCCTTTCCTGGCTTCTGCAAGACCCCTTCTCTTTCTTCCATATTGGCCACAGAGCTTTGTGGATCTTCTGCCTTCTCTTTAACTGATGTATCCCGGAGTCGTCGTTAGGCTCAGGGATCTCTATCGGGAGATGCAGAGGAGTTTGGTTGTGTATTCAGGTACAGCTGCATTTATTGTGTGCCAGGCTCTGTTTCAAGCATTTAAAATATATTAACTCAGATGTGCCACGGCTTCTGTAGCGACCGAATCTCCTCTCTGGGCTGAGCAGTACCGTCACCTCCCTCCGGAGACCGCAGCAGCCGGAAGCCTGCTCTGCGATAACCATGTGCTACCAGAAGGCGGTGATAAAAAATGCAGACATATCTGAAGAGATGCAACAGGACTCGGTGGAGTGCGCTACTCAGGCATTGGAGAAATACAATATAGAAAAGGGTATTGTGGCCCACATCAAGAAGGAATTTGACAAGAAGTACAACCCCACTTGGCACTGCATTGTGGGGCAAAACTTCGGTAGTTATGTGACACATGAAACCAAACACTTCATCTACTTCTACCTGGGTCAAGTGGCCATTCTTCTGTTCAAATCTGGTTAAAAGCATAGACTGTGCCAAACACCCAGTGATCCATCCAAAAACAAGGACTGCAGCCTGAATTCCAAACACCAGAGACTGAAACCTTCAGCCTTGCTAAGGGAATGCCTCATTTTGAATCTTTATTTTGTACAGGGCTTCATCCTCTGTACTAGTTTGTGGTTATAAAATAATAGTAAAACAGCTTACATTTGTATTTATTTTCTATTCCATTCTTCTGTGCCCCTTTTTTTCCTTAGTCCATTCCTTTAAATAAATCTGTTGAAAAAATTAAAAAGAAATAAAATATATTAACTCATTTAATTTTGCAACAAGCTTTTGAAGGAAGCACAGTGATTATTATTCCACTTAGAAGATACAGCATTGAGTCATTGACTAGTCAGGGAAGTTGATGTCATTCCAGTAGTTCAGAGAATTTGTGTGTGTGTGTGTGTGTGTGTGTGTGTGTGTGTGTGTGTCTGCTAGTGTACGTGTGTGTATGTGTGTGCACATGTATGTATATGCATATGGAAGCCAGGGGACACTCTTGGGTGTCACTCCTCAGGCATTGTCCACTTTGCTTTTTTTTTTTTGTTGGTCTTTTCAAGACAGGGTCTCCCTGTAGCCCCAACTGTCCTGGAACTCACTGTGTAGACCAGGCTGGCCTTGAACTCACAAAGATCCACCTGCCTCTGCCTCTTGAGTGCTAGGATTAAAGGCATGCACCACCACGCCCGGCTCACTTTGCTTTTTGAGTCAGGGTCTCTCACTAGCCTGGGCTGACACTCAGGTAGGCTGACTAGTAGTAAGCTCAGGGGATTCCCCCTGTCTCTGCTTCCAAGGAACTGGGATTGCGAAGTATAACCATTAGGCTTGGATTATTAAAAATGTGGCTTCTGAACTCAGTTCCTCATACTTTCAAGGCAAGTGCTTTACTAACTGAGCTATCTCTCCAGCCCCACCAGATGAAACAATATAGGTTCCAACCATACCAGTCTTATAAAGAGCGGAAAAGGGAAGGAATGGATGCAAAGCAATCCAGGCAACAGGAAGAAGCGCCTTCTGCAGTTGGGAGGGACAGAGATTGTGATGTAACCAGAGCGTAGGCTCTGGGACTGCCCAGCAGAGGAGACAAGGCCACCCTAAACAGAGGTGGTGAAATACCCTGACATTCCCCTCTTTCAACCCACTAAGATCACCACTTTCCCAATGAGTGAAATCACCATGCACACAATAGCAGAGAGCCTGGGGACTGTAGTTTGCAGAGGTCACAGAAAAGAGGGAATGAATTGAAAACAAACAAGCAGAAGACTGACCTCAGAAAGTTGTAATTTTTCCCAAGATGACACAGCTTCTAAATGGCACTCAGAGATGGGTGTCTTTTACCAGTGTTTAACATGCCTCTCTGAGAACACAGGGCAAGGCACCAGAGCACTGGTATATAAGATAGAGGTATATAAGATGGGGATGTAGTAGAACCCTCTGAAAAAGGTTACGAAAAAGATGAGATGGTTAAAACACTCTTCTAGATCGTGCCTAGACTATCACACACACAGCAAATCCAGGTCACTGTGACAGAGACAGACCCTTAGGAGAATCCAGTATTCTCATGGTGTTAGCCAAGCCCAATGCTTCCAAAGCTCCTTTTCTGTCCGATGCTCTGTCCATCTCATGACAGCAAAACTGAAGCCCCAAGAATCTTCTTTGCTCATGGCACACAGCAGAAACAAGAGTGGAGCTCGAGGAGCAGACTCCTGGCCAGCAGGTGCTGCACGTTGATTCCTGTGAGGTCTCAGCTGTGGGGCTCTCTTTTAGCCACCTGCAGTTTCTCTGGAGACATGCCCTGCACATTTCCACCTTTGATTCCATACACTAGTGTGGCATGTGGTCCTGGAGGGCATTCACTGTGTATTCTGCTTTGTGAATTATTAAAGAGCTTGTGATCTGCAGGTGCTCGTGGAAACTGGATTTCACTGGTTTGTTTCAGGACTTCCAGGTTGGCAGTGAGGTGCTGGGTCAGAGGCTAGAAGGCCACAGTCTCTACAGAAACCTTCTAGGCCATCTTTACAATGCATTATAGACTTTCCAGCTTTGCAGTCTCATTCAGTTCCACCGTCTTCCCTTGTCTTTCCCCTCGTAGAGCTTATTTCCCGCTCTCCTGAGCACTCGGTGGTGTCCAGGGAAGAAGGTTCACAGTGGGAGTGGACACACCGTGGAGAGGGACCCAGGAGCAAATGCAGTGATGTGAAAGGTCATCATTAAGAAACCTTTGGGACTAGAGAGATGGCTCAATGGTTAAGAGTACTGGCTGTTCTTGTAAAAGACCTGGGTTCGAATCCCAGTATGACCATGGTGACTAACAACCATCCATAACTCCAGTTCCAGGGGGGTCAGACACCCTTTTCTGTACTCCGCAGGCATTGCATGACATGGGTGCACTTGCATATGTGCACTCGATACATGTATACACAAAATAAAAAGCCCCTCCCCCCAAAAAAAGCCTTTTAGGGTCCTTGAAGGCTGGAATTTAACAATGCACATCTGGAGGTAGATGTGAAGAAGAGACCGGCAGCACATCCAGCAGCACAAATTAGTTCTGCTTCTATCTTAGTAATTGACTCAGTCTATGTACCGTAAGCAAACCACCTACTCTGCCTGCTTCCGCACATAAAGAGAGAGCAAAGATCATTCCCCCCAACTGTTGAGAAAGCTTTGTCATGGTTAGAGAAGGCTGAGCCAATTGGCTTTTGGCACGAGAACACTGGCTATAACTAATTTTTATCAGTTAACAAGTATACTATCAAGGTTGCTCCTTGAAGTTTCATCTTGCAAGTAGAGAGACCTGGGCATCTTGTGAGAAGCTGATGCATTTTTATGTAATAGATGGCTTGGATTGTGCTCGATGATGGCCCCTGCCATCTCACTGGCCACTCACAAATGTTTTACTGCATGTGTTAAGGCGATTGTGAAGCGTGCAAGCTCTTGTGTGATAGCTTCTAGCATTGCACCATTCTATCCTGTTTTTGTGTGTTTTCACTTTACCTCAGGTGTATTTAACTCTCTATTGCTGAATCCCATGTGAATTTCTGTAAGCTGTCCTCAGTCCTTCCCAAAGCAACATAGTAAATACTGACTCAAATGTTTTCCTTGCAGGCGTGATTCCTGGCATTGCTTTAGCGGAGCACTTGGAGTGTCCCGTATTAATAGTCTATCGTTTTTTAGAATGAACTAATATAGCAAAGACCAATGATTATTGGGTTCCTAGTTAAAAGAAATTGTAGCTTTAGAAATATATATCAACAGCTTATTTACTTTTGTAATATATTATTAATGTTCATACACATAATCTATAATTTGTGAATTACATTTTATTAATCACAAACAACTTATATACATTTGAAAAATAGTTGCATACACATATGGTCAAAACAGAGTCTTCACTGGATTCTTGAAGAATGTTAGTGACTACACAGAAGCTTCTTATAGACTCCCGGGAGGCTGAGGTCAACATGTTGAGTAGCTTGGTATATTAGTTATTTTTCCATGGCTTTGATGAAATACTTGAGGCTGATAACTTTAGTAGGAAAGGAAGTTTATGAGGCTAGAGAGATGGCTCAGCAGTTGAGACCACTGGCTGCTTTTACGAAGGCCCCATGTTTGGTTCCCAGCACCTACATGGTAGCTAACAACCCTCTTTAAGTCTAGTTCCAGGGGATCCAACACTCTCTTCTGGCCGCCATGGGCATTTCACAACATTGGTGCACTTAAATACATGCAGGCAAAACACTCGTGCACATAAAATAAAAATAAATATACTTAAAACTGTTAGGCAGGACCTGGGCTTGGAGATCTAAAGACTGCACCTACCACCCTTCTCTTCAGGTCAAAAGCCTGCCTCATCTCAGGCAGCTGATGCAACTTCCCTTCCTGATGAGAGCATAGCCTAAGACCATATATGGTTATATTCCAGCTTCATGACGAACACTGAAGACCCACTTTGTCCCCTCTCACTGCACCAGGTTTGCCCTTACAAGTACATGCTTTGTCTCACCGTCATTACCTCATCTTCCTCTCCCAGAACTTATAAAAACCCTCATCCCCAGCCCAAGCGCATGATTCCCCTGGCCTCCCTCTCTGAGACCAGTGGACCCGCCCAGGAGCATGTCCTAATAAACCTCCTGTATACTTTGTTAATCTGGTTTGATCTGGCCTGTTTTGCGTCGGAAAAAAAGCCTTTCAAAAACTATTTTTTCTAAAAGAAGAAAGGAAGTTCATAGTTCTAGGTGTTCAAGGGGCATGGGCACCTGCATCAGCATGACTTTTGGTGAGTGCCTGATAGGCAAAAATTACAATGACAGGAAGGAAGGAGGGAGGGAGAGAGAGAGAGAGAGAGGGAGAGAGAGAGAGAATCAGACAGGAAGCCAGAGAGAGATTAGGGTCTGGCTTGTTCTTATAACAAAGAGTTAGGGTGCCATGGTGTTTTTTATTTTTTTGAAGCAGAGTCTCAATATGTAGCTCTAGCTGGCCTGGAACTCACTATGTAGACCATTGAACACTGGCCTAGAATTTATAGAGAGATCCACCTGCCTCTGCTTTCAGAGTGCTGGGATTAAAGGCTTCCACAGGATAACTATTTTAACCCTTTTGAAGACAGTGCCCCAGTGGCCTGACAACCTCTTACTATGCCTTGTCTCTTAGAGCCCACCACCTCTACACTGCCAAAGGAAGGACCACACTTCCAGGGGAGGAGAATTACATCCAACCCTCCACCCTGACTCCCCATGGTGCAGGGCATGCTGGGTAAGCGCTCTCCTGCCCTGCTACAACATCAGCTCCAGAACTTTGCTTCTTAATGAATTCTGCTGCCTATTTCTTTATCTTATGTTGCATACAGGTTGTTTAGAAAAGTTAGTTTTGCATGAAGGATGCTTGTACTCATGGATTATCACTTATAGCTAAAAATGAAAAAAAAAAACTGAGAGAAAGATGCAGGACAGTTATGGCAGAATGCATGATCTGGGATGGGGTGGGGGTGGGGGGGAGGGAAAGGGAAATAAGCCTGAACTGAATTGGAAAAAATGTATGAAATGCACAAAGCATCAATAAAAAACTAATTAAAAAAAAAACTAAGCAAAAATAAAATTATATATGTTATATATGCAAAAAAAAAAAAAAAAGAAAAAAGAAAAGTTAGTTTTCTTAAGTAAAGAAGGTCTGGTGCTTCCAGTTGGGCTTTCTCTCTTTCTGTCTCCCAGGAAACCTTTACACCACGCCTCCCCTGTCTCCTTGTTTCTGGGCTCCGGCTGGTCTCTTCCATGATGAACCTTCCATAAGAAATCAAGGTTGTCTGCTCCACACTGCAGTGTTTCTACTGTACAGATTAGTATTTCTATGAACACTGGCATGTCTGATCTATAGGATGTTTGGGATTGTTCAATGGAATATATTGAAACTAATAGGGCAAGCAGTGTTTCCATGTTCAGACGTGCCTCAGGGCTGGTCTGTGCCCAAACCCAATATTAGATAACACTGAGCTAGGAGCCCTCTGGCCTAAGCAACGTCCCCTCATCTCAGTGTGGATGTTTGACTCAGCCCTTGACATAGGCTCCTAAATCATTACTTAGCTTTGTCTGGGGGAGGGACCCCTGGGAGAATTTTTTAGAGAAATTGCAACTTGTTTTGTGAACTGAAAACCAAGTAGCCCATGGAGAAATCAAAGCAAAGCAAGAGAAAACCTGAAGAGGAGAAACAAAATGAGACAGGCAGCCTTTCTTCCCTATGGGCAGTGGAGACAGCGGGAGGGGTGTGAAGTGTGGAGAAGGTGGCTGAGTTTATTTTTAACACCAAGTTACAGGCATACTCTGTGTTCTTTCCTTTTAAAAATAGACTTTTAACCTCTTGAAGCATTTTGACTCTGTTCTGCCTGAGGGGTAATACCCCTTGTGTGGCTGGCAGCTCCCGCTGGATCTGTGCCCATTACAGGCTCAGTGGCCAAGTAGTTAGATAGATGGAAAAACCCCAGGATTTTTCTCCAGCAGGCCCCTGAATTTCACATGCACATGGCCTCTGTGTACAGAGGGTTAGAAGCCAAGGTGCATATCTAGAGCCTAAGCTCTACGGCAAAACTTAATGGTCAGGAAAAAATCTTTAAGATCATTTGGATTAGTCACACACACACACACTGATGCTCATTAGAACAGATCTGTGTGCATAGCTACAAAGATAATAGTGAATCTCTATACTTGCTGGGGTCCTGGGGCATTCTGGGCTGTTCATCTGCAGCCTATGATCTCAAGGGAAGTTATAGGACCACTCTATTTTGCAGAAGAAGGAGCCTGGGGACAGGACTGTTAAGGAATGTGTGACTATTAGATTCTGAGTGAGCAATGCCATGCTCTTTCATGCTCAGCATGTACTCTACCACTGAGCTTGCTCCAGTTAGCTTCTGCTTCTTGAGGGCTCTTTGGCCCTTTGTGTCTTTCAAGGAATTTTCCTATTTCATCTAAGCTGTCAAATTTATTTGCGCTTATTTGCAATAAGCGTTTCCTTATTATCTTTTTAACATTTTCGTAATTTACAGTGATACCATGTCTCTCATCCCTAAAACTGTTCATTTTGTTGATCTTTTCACAGAACTAGTTTTTGTGCTAGGCATGGTGCTACAGAGGAAGGAGGCAGAGGGGAGATGGTGAGTTTAGGCTAGCTTGGCCTACACTGTAGGAAGAGAACCTCTAAATAGGAAAGAACTTTGGCTTGAAGTTGAGGATGTATAGAATCCCCAGGGCATTAAAGGGCTTCAGGGAACCAGTTTCCCAGCTAAGCTTGAGAGGAGCCAGCGAACCTGAATTGGCATAGGAAAAAAATTAAAAAGATACCTCCCAGCTGGGGTATTTGGTTCCTCTGAGACCATGTGGGTGCAGGAACCACCCAACAAATTGTTAATTAACAGGCAAAGCCTCTATTTCATGGTCTTGGATTAAGTTGGTGTTTGACTTTAGAGGAGGTTAAATAGGTGGGAAAATAAATGCTCCATGGATTCGTGACGTGGTTAAATCCACACGTCTTCCACAAGTTCCTAAATGAACATATTTGATTCCCTTTAAGTTCCTGTTTTATTTTAGGATTCTGGCTTTGCTGAAGAAAGCAAAGGAAGGTGGGCAGGTTTTCTGAGCCCTGGGTAACAGCTTCATCTCTATGAGAAGCTAATGCAGCAATGTCTTTGTTGGGCAAAGCATCCCTGTTCTTGAAGCGGTATTTCCAGCAAGTGCTTGCAGATGAAGCCCAAAAGCTCTCCATTACAGGTTGCTCCGCCTGGATTGTTTCTCCTCCTGTGTGTCTCAAAAGCTACTGAACATTAAAAAAAAAAATTCTATGAAGACCAGGGCCTCACGTTTTCCTGGTAAGATTAGGTTTTGAAGCTTCCTCTTCTCAAGTACACATTGTTGGGCTGGAACCTGTTCCAGGTCTCTGTCCTCTTCCTTGCCCTATATTGGTTGCCTGCAAATATGCTTGCTGTCAGAGAGTTGGGGTGTATGTATGTGCCAACGTTTGCCCCACCGCTGGCTAGCTGGATGACCTTGCACAGGTCCTTCAATCCTCAAAGCTTTGATATCTTTACCTGTAAACTAAAGATCTTATCACATGCTCCACCTAGTAGATGAGGACTCTGTGCAAATTAAATCAAAAGAGTGAATGTAGGTGAAAGGCCTTCGTCAAACTATAAACGTTGCAGTTCCTCTTGCTCCTGCCTCCCCTTCCACCTGTATTCATTCACTCCTGATTGAGGGTGCAGAAGAAATTGCATGGATTTTGGAGTTGGATAAAGTCCCACAACTTTTTACCTATATCACTTTGAGCAGGTCACGTTGGGAATGGTGGTTTCCTCATATATAAAATAGGGGAACATGTTAGCTGCGTTTATTTACTTATGACACTATGTATTCATACCACACCTTTGCCAGTACTGCAATGAGGGTTAAAGCTGAAATAGCCCTTAGAAAGCACCTGACATTGATTTAGTGCCCTTTGGGTTTTCAATAAATGGTAAGTCCTTTTCCTTTCTTTTTCTTAGAAACTGGATTATGGTAAAGTCCACCAGCTGTTAAGTCTTCCTTTACAAAGAAAAGATTCTTCCTCTAAATTTCAGCCTTGATATTTTGTGGCTACATCCCAATACTTTGCTCATGATTCAACCATACTTTATATCGTTGTTGTAACTTAGTAGAACAGAACCAGCTAGAGAAGGCAGAACACTATCCCTTTGGATTTGTGCAAGAGCACAAGTTTCCAAGTACTATGTACAAGTATATAGTTGAGGTCATATGAGATAGATATTTTTGGTCTTTTGGACACAGGATTTCCCTGTAGTCCTAGCTGGCTTGGAACTTGCTATGTAGACCAAGTTGGCCTTGATCTCATAGAGATCCAATTGCCTCTGTCTCCTGAGTGCTGAGACTAAAGGAGTGTGCCTGGCTGATAATTTTTAACAGATTTTATTTTAAATTAAATGTATGTGTGCATATCTATGTCTATGTATGCACCCTGTATGAGGCCAGAAGAGGGTGTTGGATCCCCTTGAACTGGAGTTGCAGGTAGTTGTGAGCTGCCTGATATGGTTCTGGGAACCTAACTTGGGTCCTCCTTGCAGGAGCAATAAGTGAGGAGCCATCTCTCCAGCCTGGAGGACATGTGCTTCGAGTCTGAACACACTGAGCTTGCATAGTAGGGAGTGCAAAGCCAAGATAAACACAGCCAAGACATCACAGAGTGGAGGAGGATTGATCATCTGCAGCAGGTAAAGGGAACATGGACTTATTGCGAAAGCAGCTTCTTCACTGAATAAAGAAGCATGGGATTTTTTTTTTTATGTGTATGAGTGTACTGTCTGCATGTAGGTTGGTGCACCCATGTCATGCAATGCCACAGAGGTCAGAAGAGGGTGTTGGAGTCCCCTGGAACTGGAGTTAAAGATGGTTCTTAGCCACCATGTGGGTGCTGGGAATCGAACCCAGGTCCTCTGCAAGAGCAGTCGGTACTCTCAACCACAGAGCCATCTCTCCAGCCCCAAGAAGCATGGGATTTTAATGGCGGGAGCCTATACATATTCCTATAAGAAAGTACTGTAGGAAAGGGCACATTCCTGAGCACGCTCAGGAAAAGAATATATTCCTAATCATGCTCCATTTAAAGCCATGGTTTGAGAAGAAAAGCTAATAGACACATTTTCCAGCATGCATGGTTCAAGGTCTTGAGCACGTTATAAGAAAGTTAGAATGTCAGTCAGGAGTGCCTCCAGGCAGGTTCAGCTTGCCTCACAAAGTTTCAGTTGAAAATAAAGGAAAGCACACTTTGAAGGTTCATTAATGTAAGAGTTTGCCCCGAAAGTGCTTGCCTTGCTTAGTTGCTAATGACTCTACAGGGGAGATTCAGGAGCAGTTTGCAGAAGTTATAGGAAAGCAGTTCTAATGGTATTCCTGTTTCTATTCCCACTTCACCATTCTGGGCTATTGTAAGCACTGGTTAATAAAACAAAACTGGAGTTTTTATGGCCAATTTCAGCTGGTAGGGCACATAAAAGATAGTTTTAAAATATGGTATTTTGAAAGGAACATAGCTACATATATGTGAGAAATGAAAGGACTTTGAGTACAAATTTACATCAATTAATTTAAAAGACCTATGGAAAATGGTCAAGTTTGTAGAATGTTATAATCAACTAAAACTGACCTTAAAAATAAGGAAATGATTTAAATTGTATGGTACAGATCTTTTTATATTTTTTGGTCTTTTTGAGACAAGGTCTTGCTGTAACCCTAGCTGGCCTAGAACTCACTGTGTAAACCAGGCTGGTCTTGATCTCAGAGATCCACCTGCCTCTGCCTCCTGAGTGCTGGGATTAAAGGTGTGTACCGTAATGCCTGGCTACAGATCAGTTTTTAATAGGCAAATTTTACTAAGTTTTCATGGAACATATAAACCATACCAAGACTATGAAAAGAAAGAGCACCCTGAAATTTATTTTATTAGACCAACATAATCTTAAATCTCAAGTTAGAAAAGGTTAGTAGGAAAAACTATAAGCCTATTCCTAAATATAAAAGTATAAAATTTAATAACATTTATGAAGATCAGTATCTTTTTTTTTTTTCCTTTGGTCTTTTTGAGAGAGACAGGGTCTCAAAAATCCCCAGCCGGCCTGGAATTCACTCTGTAGACCAGGTTGGCCTTGAACTCACAGAGTTCTGCCTGCCTCTGCCTCCTTAGTGCTAGGATTAAAGGCATGCACCACCATGCCCGGCAAAGATCAATATCTTAAGAAACAACAATAGTATTACAGTATGACCAAGTTGGGTTTACCTCAGGAAAGCAAAAGATGGCTTAATGTTAAAAAAATTTGTTAATATAATTTACTACATTAAAAAAACATGAGAGGAAAAACCTGCATAATTACTTCAGTAAAGGCACAAAAGGTTTTTGTTTGTTTTTGCTGTTGTTTTTGGCTAAAATTCATCCATTACAATGTAGCAAGCTCACTGTGGAACTTTATAATTATTTGTTTTAACTTCAGAAATAAGACAAGGTGCCTTCTATTACCGTTTTCAGTCAATCACTATTTGGAGGTCTCAGAGTAGTCAGACAGGAGAAGGAAGGCATAAGGACCATAAAATAATTATTACTATTCACAGAAGAGAAATACCATCATAGAACCTAGTGAAAATCAAAACACACAATATGAAGTAATATAAGAGGTTGGTGACTTGGAATGAACTTGCCACCCGACCCAGCCATACCACTCCTGGGCATGTACCCTCAAGACTCATCCCACCACAGAGATACATGCACGGCCATGTTTATTGCAGCTCTCTTCACAATAGCAAGGAGCTGGAACCAACCCAAATTCCCCTCAACTGAAGAGTGGATAGAGAAAATGTAGTACATCTACACAATGGAGTTCTATGCAGCAGTAAAGAAAGACGACATCACGAGCTTTGCAGGAAAATGGCTGGAGCTAGAGGACATCATGCTGAGTGAAGTAACACAGTCCCAGAAAAACAAATGACGAATGGTATCCCTCATCTGTGGATGCTAGTGCCAATTACCTAGTTGTAAGTATTTCTTGTGTAGGGCCCCCTGAGCTTTTGTCCAAAGCAGTTGGGTGTAATGCATATTGGAAACAAAAACAACAACAACAACAGAAAGGACTACATTAAAGAACTGTCTGAAACAGTGAACTTCTGCTCAAAACAGTCAACTTCCTCATGGAGAATATTGAGAAAGACTAAGAGATGAAAAGCATGTTTGGCAGAATGCATGAGTTCTGGCGGGGTGGGGGAATGGGCGGGATCACGGATCTAGATTTGTTTAAAAAAAAAGATATTGGCTTGTGTGTGTGTGTGTGTGTGTGTGTGTGCACGCAAGTCAAAAGACATGTTTATGGAGTCATTTCTCCCTTTGCACTTTCAGGTGGGTTCTAGGGATGGAACCCAGGTGACCATGCTAGCTTGAAAAATGCCATTGTTCGTGATGGTGCATGCCTTTAATCCCAGCACTTAGGAACAGAGGCAGGTGGATCTCTGAGAATTCAAGGCCAGCCTGGTCTACAGAGTGAGCTTCAGGCCAGCTGGGACTAAAGGGAGACCCTGTCTCAAAAATACCAAAAATAAAAACAAAAACAAAAACAAAAACAATACCATTGTTTATTAAGCCATCTTGCAGGCCTTCCTTCTTTCAAGGACTAATATTTGACTTGAAAGAATTAAAAAAAAAAAAAAGGTTGGTGAGTTTCTAAATACAATCTTGTTATAATATATAATAATCATGGTATTCTCACATGACATCAATAAATAATTTTTAAATAAAAGTAAATAATTAAGAAGACATTTCTTCCCATATTACTGACTATATTCTAAACAATCACCACTGACTTCTTTTGGATATTTTTCAGGACGATTGAAAAGGTTGTATAGAAGAAAAAGGGACCAAGAAATTGCTAAGGACCAAGATAGGACACCCCATTCCACCTTCCCAAGTGTGTCATCCAAGGCTTGGTCAAAAAGATGGGGCAGCTCTGAGTGTTATGGAGCAGGGATTGTCTTTGGGAACTAGACCTTATACAACAAAGAGGAGTTGTAGGATGCAGGGCTGGAGGAAGTGGAGGGTCCAAGAAGACTCTTTACTTTCCTCTACTCTCTGAAATGAGTAGACAAATTGGAGCTTCCAGAACAAACTGACTAGCCAGGCACATCCCCAGCCACTGACATTGTACACTGGAGGAAGCTTCATGGAGACAACTGTGTGAAGCCACGCCTTCTGGATCACCACTTCTTTGGTAGATCCTAGTAGACAAGAGGCTGTAGGACCAGAGATGTAGAACAGGATGCAAAGAAGACGAGAACAAAGATGAGCTGGTATCCTTCAGTGAGTTTTACTTTTATTTCTTATTTCCAATGGTTTAAATGTAGTTTATCCCTTCTTTAAATCAAGTTGAAACTTGGTCCCCAGTGTTATTGAGAGGTGGTGATTGGGCCAGCAAGAAGGATCAATCTTTGTCACCTATTCTTTTCTTTTCTTTCTTTTTTTAGACAGGGTCTCCTTTTATTCCCAGCTGGCCTGGAACTTACTCTGTAGACCAGGCTGGTCTTGAACTCACAGAGAGTTCTTTAATCCCAGCATTCTGCCTCCAGAGTGCTGGGATTAAAGGTGTACGCCACCAATCCCAGCGTTACCTACTCTTTCCATCAAGGTACTGGAGTAGTTACTTGGATAGTGGGTTGTTACAAAGTAAGGGAAACCCTTCTGTGGGTTGTTGTTACAAAGTAAGGGAAACCCTTCTGTGGGTTGTTACAAAGTAAGGGAAACCCTTCTGTGGGTTGTTACAAAGTAAGGGAAACCCTTCTGTGGGTTGTTACAAAGTAAGGGAAACCCTTCTGTGGGTTGTTACAAAGTAAGGGAAACCCTTCTGTGGGTTGTTACAAAGTAAGGGAAACCCTTCTGTGGGTTGTTACAAAGTAAGGGAAACCCTTCTGTGGGTTGTTACAAAGTAAGGGAAACCCTTCTGTGGGTTGTTACAAAGTAAGGGAAACCCTTCTGTGGGTTGTTACAAAGTAAGGGAAACCCTTCTGTGGGTTGTTACAAAGTAAGGGAAACCCTTCTGTGGGTTGTTACAAAGTAAGGGAAACCCTTCTGTGGGTTGTTACAAAGTAAGGGAAACCCTTCTGTGGGTTGTTACAAAGTAAGGGAAACCCTTCTGTGTTCTCTCCCATTCATCTGCTCTTGCTGTCTGCTTTCTGCCATGATCTTAAACTTTCAGCTTCCACAGACCCAGGAACTAAAATGAACCTCTTCACTTTTTTTTTTTTTTATAATAAATGACTCAGTCTCAGGTATTTTGTTAGCAATAGAACATGGACTACAACACCATCTCACTGTGAAGAAATTCACAGAGAAACAGCCTCCTTTTACTTTTTTTTTTTGGTCTTTTTGAGACAGGGTCTCCCGGTAGCCTCAGTTGTCCTAGAACTCACTCTGTAGACCAGGCTGGCCTTGAACTCACAAAGATCCGCCTGCTTCTGCCTCCCAAGTGCTAGGATTAAAGGCGTGAGTCACCATGCCCGGCTTCCTTTTACTTTCATACCCCAAAGTGATCACGAAGATTCTTCTCTTAGAAAACTTGAACTTAGGACCAGACAAGAAAGGGAATCCATACCTTAACAATCACAGCAAGAGAATGACCTAGTACATCAATGGATTAGCATACCATCAAAACATCTGTGTCTATACCAAAGTAACCTACTATAATAATTAGTACTGTTTAAATACCTATATATCTAATTGCTTGTGCTTCGTTAGTAGGATTGAAAGGTTATTCCTGGACAAACTGTCAACCCATGAAAGGAAACAGCCTGAACTGATCAGAGTCCAAAACGACATCTCTAGAGAAAGCAGACTGTTTTGCTTCTCGTCCACCTGTGCCCCTTTTCTAAGCCTAGGGAACAATCTTCGGAAGAGGGGGCATGGTAGAATGTAAGGGCTGTGATTGGGGTGAATGGTGAAACTACAGCAATATAGACTGGACACTTATTTGATCAACTTGATTGTACATACAAGCCCCTCCAGCTGGATGGTGGGAGCCTTGGGGGGGTTTGGGCATAGCTGCTTGCAAATTGGCTTTACATGAAGGATGCTTGTACTTATAACTTATTACTTGTTAAAAAATGAAATAAAAAAAGAATAGTATTAAAGCTGCTGTGATGAAGACTGGAGAAAGTAGAAGGGATGGTATACTTGACTGGATTCTGAATGAAATCCTCATGACAAAAGGCATTATGAAAACTAAAGCTGTGAGTTTCAGACTAAATAAGGCATTTGTGACACATAAGCACAAATGAATATTAGATAGAAGGTTAAAAATGCCTACAAATAGATATCAGATATCTTTCCTTACCCTGAAGGATAAGGGAAGAACCCAAGATTGGACAATTTCACAGTTTAAAACAAGGCTCACATTACTGAGCACTAAACCATCTATTGTAAAGGCTTTATTGGGCCCTAACCATGAATTGTCCTAAATTACTTGTGTTAATACACATAATCCTAGCAATAATTGTATGAATTTTATCTTTTTCCTCTTTGAGAGAGGAAAAGTAGAGCCAAAGTCATATAACCAGTGAGTAGAAAGCCCAGGTCTGGCTCCAAAATCTATGCTATTTTCTAAGTGGATGAAATTAAACATTGACAGTATTTTACTATTAGAAAGACTCTGGTGAAAAGCAAACAAATGCACATTAGCTATGGAGGAATTTGACCGCCCATGAAATTGAAGAAGTACATTTGCCTGGAACTTATCATTTCCACGTCTAGGTCCCTACCCTGCTTTACAAATGCTAATGTAGGAAAATGTACACGAAAATTCCTTGCCACATTGCTTGTCATGGTGCTGGTGCATGAATTTCCTAGGAAGACTAAATAACCATCTGCCAATCCCAGAGAAGGCAAAGAGACAAAAGAAAGGTTCCATCCAGGTCTAGCTAGGTTGACCAGTGAGTTTAATTAGGATTACTTACAGGAGCATGGGAAACTTAGGCTGCTATACCACTGAAGAATATTTTTCAGCATCAAGTATTTATCAATTACCAACTGCACATGTAACTAGGGGACAAGCAGCCTTGAACACAGCCTCATGTACCCTCCCTGCTTCCATGAAGTAGTGCTAAGAGGCTCAATCTTGTGAGTGGTAATCATTATCTGTGTGTGTGTGTGTGTGTGTGTGTGTGTGTGTGTGATCATAGCTGATCTGATTTCAGGACTACAATGATCACACCATGCTCAGAGGACAGAGTTCCACAAGTGCAACAGTAATATGAAATATAGTGGAACAGTATCATGAAAGAATCCAGGTAGAGCTCTTTAACACAATGCTGATGAAAAGCAATGGAGTACACAGAGTATTATCCTATTCATAGAGAGTTAACTATTATGCAGAGCATTACATGATTTACTTATGTAGAAAAATTATAAAACGTGGAAAAACTAAACTTCAAATTCAGGACAATGACCACTGTTTTGAAAGGGATAAGATATGGGAATGGGTGCTGGTGGAATAACAGGGGGTCGGGATGGGAAAAGAGTCTGACACAGTGGTGCATGCCTTTAATACTGACTCTTGGAAGGCAGAGGCAAGTGGATTTCTGTGAGTTCAAGGTCAGTCTGATCTACATATAGAGTTCCAAGTAAGTTGGGGCTACAGGGAGACCCTGTTTCAAAAACAAAGAAAAAAGAAAGGAATGGGGCTTGCAGGAAAGAAACAGCAATTGTATCTATAATGCCATATCATTTAAATAGAGAAAATATGGTGAAATGTTGAGACATAACCCCATGGGATGCTTCCATAGCTTGGTCCTGGATGTACTGCAGAGGTCCTCGTGTTAAAGTCTTGCTCTTCCAGGAGGAGTGAGCACGGAGGCCTTCAGGTCACTATGGAATGCCATGATTTGACTGTGAAAGTTCTCACAGGTTTCAACCATCAGTCCTCATTTGGTGGCTTGGGAAGTTTGGGACCTTTGGGACGTGGGGCTTAGCTGGAGGAAGTGAACCTCCTGGGGGTGGCACTCCTGAGGGGATCACACTCCTGAGGGGATCACACTCCCGAGGGGACCACACTCCTGAGGGGACGACACTCCTGAGGAGATCACATTCCTGAGGAGATCACACTCCTGAGGGGACCACACTCCTGAGGGGACCACATGCCTGAGGGGACCACACTCCTGAAGAGATCACACTCCTGAGGAGATCACACTCCTGAGGGGACCACACTCCTGAGGGGATCACACTCCTGAGGGGATCACACTCCTGAGGAGACCACACTCCTGAGGAGATCACACTCCTGAGGAGATCACACTCCTGAAGAGACCACACTCCTGAGGGGACCACACTCCTGAGGAGACCACACTCCTGAGGAGATCACACTCCTGAGGAGACCACACTCCTGAGGAGATCACACTCCTGAGGGATCACACTCCTGAGGAGATCACACTCCTGAGGGGACCACAAGCCTGAGGAGATCACACTCCTGCGGAGATCACACTCTTGAGGAGATCGTACTCCTGAGGGGATCACACTCCTGAGGGGATCACACTCCTGAGGGGATCACACTCCTGAGGGGACCACACTCGTGAGGGGACGACACTCCTGAGGGGACCACACTCCTGAAGAGACCACACTCCCGAGGGGACCACACTCCCGAGGGGATCACACTCCCGAGGGGACCACACTCCCGAGGGGACCACACTCCCGAGGGGATCACACTCCTGAGGGGATCACACTCCTGAGGAGATCACACTGCTGAGGGGATGACACTCCTGAGGGGACCACACTCCTGAGGGGACCACACTCCTGAGGGGACCACACTCCTGAGGGGATCACACTCCTGAGGAGATCACACTCCTGAGGGGATCACACTCCTGAGGGGACCACACTCCTGAGGAGACCACACTCCTGAGGAGACCACACTCCCGAGGGGATCACACTCCCGAGGGGATCACACTCCTGAGGGGATCACACTCCTGAGGAGATCACACTCCTGAGGAGACCACACTCCTGAGGGGATCACACTCCTGAGGGGACCACACTCCTGAGGGGATCACACTCCTGAGGGGACCACACTCCTGAGGAGATCACACTCCTGAGGGGACCACACTCCCAGGGGGATCACACTCCCGAGGAGATCACACTTCTGAGGTGATCACACTCTGAGGAGATTGCACTCCTGAGGGTTAGGAGAACCAGCTCTATGGGCCTGAGGCTCGGGCTCCATCCACACCTACTTTTCTCTTCCATTCTATGCTCTGGGTATCTGTTTTCAGAGCTGTAACATCACTCATACTGATTTCTTCCTGAAAATTTGATTTTGGTTTCTTTACCCCATTGTGAGTTGTAACCAGACCTAACACAGCTATTCTGCCCTGCGTTTGTTTGTGTTCTGAGCCAAAGCTTCTGGACAGGAACTACGATGCAACTTCATGAAATGGTTTGTGGAATCTAAAGACCTGCTTGTTCCTGGGAACTCATTGTGAAGCCTTGAGGGTGGTCAGTTTAAAAGCCTGCATCCATTTCTCCACTTTCATGCGATTGTGTAGAAACTCCTCACACTGATAATAGGCAATGCAGAAAGAACATTCTTGGAGTCAGTGACAAGAGCAGGGTGAGGGGAAAGGCAAATTTTTTTTAGTTTCCATCTTTATTTCTTTATGTCGAGTGAAAAACAAACCAAAACAAACACATACCAGTTTGGTTAAACACACCACACACACACACACACACACACACACACACACACACACACACACTGAAATGCTGTGTTCTGAGGGGCCACCAAGGTCTTGGTACGTGACCCTGAGAGCCTTTCTCCTGGAGACAGCTGAGGTCAGATGTGTTGAGAGGCCAACCTCAGCTTCCTGGGAGACAGTCGTCAGAAGGAGCAACCCCAAGGCCAGTGGTCAGGGTAGGTCTGGCTGTAGAAGCTTCTTCCAGTTTGAAGAGGACATTGTGGAGATGACTTATGGGATTGGCACCGACCTGCAGCTGCTTTCTGTCTGAGAATACAGTTTAGGGGAAAGAGGAGCACAGTCTCCTCCTTTAATCAGCCCAAGGAGCCAGGTAAGGTAAATATTTGGGCCTGAAACAGCCTAAATCTGTGGAGGTTGGGATTTCAGCCTAGAATAACTGAGCTGCCAAGTTGCCGGGAGACTCAGAGAGCCACATCTGCGTTCCAATACAGAAAGTTTTTCTCGGCTTTAGAGAAGTGGGTAGAAAAACAGCCATGGTCAGGGACATGGCTCCAGAGGTGAAGGTGCTTGCCGCCAAGGCGAATGGTCTGAGTTCGGTCCCTGGGCCCCATGTGGTGGAAGGAGAGAACCACCTTTCACAAGTTGTCCTCTCCCCTCCACACACCGTACTCCCCTTGTTCCACCTCCTGAATGAATGAATGAATGAATGAATGAATGAATAAATAAATAAATAAATAAATGTACAATGTTTTGAAAAGCCCTATGTACTACATGAGCATGGTGAAGACATATCTATGCTTTATACCTTGCATTAAAGTGCACATTTTAACTATATATTTTCTGAATGTGATTTTATTTGAGACAGGTTCTCTCAATGTAGTTGAGGGCTGGTCTCCAACTTGTGATCCTCTTGCCTAAGCCTTTGATTGCTGGAATTGCAGCCATACAACCACCAGGTCTAGTGGATACTGATTTCTTACATTTTAAAAAATCAGGTTTCTAGCTGCATACATATTTATCTTGCTGCATTTACCAGCTCATTCTCCTGTCTTAAATGATACTAAAGAAAAATCGTGGCATTGTCCTGCTTAAAACCTTTCAATGTCTGTTTCTCTTGGGATAAAATCCCGGCTTCTATAGCACAATTTGGCATCAAAACTGGGGTGGCTATTTATACTAATGTTGGGGAAACTGGTGAGATGGGGACTCTTGTGGGAGTCCACCAGGCATCTGGGTGGCCAGCGGGATCCAGCTCCTCCTCCCCCTCTTGCTCTTCCCATCTGCTGAGTCTCTTCTGTGGCTTAAACGAAGCCACTGTACAACCTTTGCTGACCCCTCAGTTTCAAATGTCAGTTGCTTCTGTACCCCCAGTCCAGAATGTTCTTCCCAGTTACTTTGTATTTCCCTCTGCTCATTTCCAGCATCAGGGCTGTCTCAATCTGGAAAGGTCTTGTTATGGCATTTATTATCTGTTATCAGGTACCAGAACAGGCCAGGGACTCGTTTATCTTGTTTACTAGCCTGGCCCATGGTAGAGGCTCAGTGATATAGGACAACAGATGATCAGATGGAGGCCTTTGCGTTAGAGTAAATGATCCTCCCATCAGTCCACAACTTCCTCAACATGCTCCAGTGTGGTTGCTTGAACTCCAGCTGTTACTCCTCCATCCCAACCATAAGGAGAGGAAATGGGCAGAGAGGGGCATTCCCTTGTACTAAACAGAATAATGGCTCAGGTTCCCAGCAGTTTAGTGAAGTTTCTCTGGACTGCTGGTCTGCTGACTTCTTTTAGATTATTTGGGGAATTTCTAAATCTGACTGATACAACCACACTTCTCTTTCTAGTTTGTTTTATTTATTTTTAAATTTTTATTACATTGATTTCTCTGTTTTTCTTTGCCTCTGTCTATCTGCCTCTCTCTTTCTCTTGTGTGTGTGTGTGTGTGTGTGTGTGTGTGTGTGTGTACTATGGCATGCATGTAGAAGATAGACAACATTTGAGTGTCAGTTCTCTCTTTCCACCATGTGGATCCCAGAGATCAAAATCAGGTTGTCAGACTTGGTAGCAAGCACCTCATTGGCCTTCAACTTGGTTTTATGTACCAACTCTTTCTGCACGCTATTAATTATTTTATAAAATCTTGAGTTTTGATGACTCTGCTACATTCCAGCTTTTATTTAACGATTCTCCAGTTGGATCATTTCCAACTTCTGTTTTTCATAACAACAAAGGCCCAGAGCTTTAATGGGAGGCTTATCAGAAGAAATCCCCGGCTTTCTGTGGCTCTCCTGTCAGAGAATGTTCTCATAAATGACCATTTACTTGTCCTGATTAAATAGCTAGTGTCTACAGTACACTGAAACCTCCAACTTCAAGTGTCCTGGATTTGAAAACCTAAATTTAGCAAGGGGACAGAAACATCACACATATCATGCTTTTAAAATTACCAGATGAGGGGCTGGAGAGATGGCCTAGCGGTTAAGAGCGCCGACCGCTCTTACAGAGGACCCGGGTTCGATTCCCAGCACCCACATGGCGGCCGAGAACCGTCTGAAACTCCGATTCCAGGAGAACTCCAGTTCCAGGGGAATCCGAGACCCTCTTCTGACCTCCGCGGCATTGCACGACACGGGTGCACAAACTTGCATGCAGACAGTACATTCATACACATATGGAAATAAATAAAATTAAAAAAAAATAAATAAAATTACCAGATGAAAGTGACATGCTGTAGGCGAGTCTTTAAAAAAAAAGGTTTCACCAGGCATGGTGGCGCACACCTTTAATCTCAGCACTCAGGAGGCAGAGACAGGCAGATCTTTGTGAGTCCAGGACAGCTGGGGCTACAGGGAGACCCTGTCTCAAAAAGACCCAAAACAAAACAAAACAAAACAACAGATTTCCAAGGGAAATGACTCTAAATTGGATTGAGAAATGATGTATGATGTATGAAAAAGTTTAATAACAAAAAAACATTAAAAAACAGATTTCCATGCTTGACAAAATTTGATTTTATTAAATATTTTAGATTGAACTTTAATTCAAAGAAGTTTGTGTAGGCAAAATAGAATCCTCTGTCCTGCGAATTCTCTGTTGAGCAGAAACATATTATGTCTCTCATCTTCTAATACAAAGAAAACATCCAGCAGAATCTTTAGTCTTCTATATTATTTCCCTGAATAATGCTCTTAAAAAAGTTCAAAGAAATGCAAATAGGGTCAATGATAAGAACTCCTTTTGTAACTTGTAGACACAGGGGTGTGTGCACTTACAAGGAAGGCAAAGTCCGTGCTCTATCTCTTTTGGAATGCTGTACTTAGAGATATTATTTATTTATCTAGCTCACCATTCCCCATTTCCTTATTTTTTTTCTTCATTGTACTCCTTGCTGCTGCTTAAAAGAGTATGTTTATTTGCTGATTTGCTTTGTGGCCTACCTCACAAAATATAAACTCTCTATACTTTTCTGCTTTATTCTCAGCGTCCAGCACAGTTGCGGGCACAAAGTGCACATCCACGTACAGTGGGGGTGAGGATTCTGGCAGTGGGACAGGAAGGAATGAGGTGGTAGACTAAGCTGTGGAGTTGCTGATGGGGCTTTGACTGGATCCTGAGGCAGTGGAAGGACCCAGAATGGGATTAAGAAGGAAATGGAAGATGGCGAGGGATGTGACAGGTTTTGAACTTTAGATAAGTAACTTTGGATTTGGAATAGAGGAAAGGTTAGAAGGGGCCAGACAGTCTGGAGGACCAGTGGGGAGGCTGCTGAGACGCTGTGTAAGCAGAGACTAGTGCCACAGCTAGAAAGCCGCTGAATATAATAATGACAATAATAATAGAGAAAATGTGCTGTGCTGTCAATATGATGCCTTAGACTACATTTCCCAGACTCCATTGCAGTTGGTATGCTCATGTGATTATAATCTAACCAAGGAATATCAGCAGGAGTAAGGAGCTCTATGTTCATGCCTGATCCATAATCTCCTGTGCTTTTGTATTTCTTGAGAGTTGGGATGGAAAAGACATGTACGGAAGGTGTTTGCACATCTGTTAAATGAGGTCCTTGTAAAGCCATATAATGTCTAAATTTGCCAGGAACACCTTGGAAATTTATACAAACAAGGAAGGAGTATCTACTGCATTTGACTCATTAAACAATTTTAGGATTTGTTATTTATATCATCTAGTGTTGCTCTAATGAATTTTAGCACATATTTTTTCTTAAGCATTTGTCTTAATGATTTATGTATGATAACTCCTTAAATCTTTATAATACTCTATTTTGGAACATACTCTTCTCATTAGTCTTATCTTACAAATAAGGAAACCGAAGAGCTATGTAACCATATGAAGTAGGAAACTGGGAGATGATGAATTTCAAACAGTTTTGGCTCTGCTATTTTAAGAAATATTTGACAATAGAAATGGAAAGAAATGAATAGATTTAAAAATATATAGATTTCAGGGCTAGGGAGATGACTCAGAGGTTAAAAGCACTGATAGCTCTTTCTGAAGACCTGGGTTCAGTTCCCAGCACATGTCAGCTAACACCCATCTGTAACTCCAATTTCAGTGTATCCAACACTCTCTTCTGACCTCCGTGGGCATTGTAGAACATGGGTGTACTTACATAACTAATTTATTATATATACATAGAGATATGTCATTTGCTTTCCATTTAGCATTATAAAAAACATTGAAAGGACTGGAGAGATGGCTTAGTGGTTAAGAGCACTGGCTGTTTTTGCAGAAGACCTAGGCTCAGATCCCACCCAACACCCACATGGTGGCTAACAACTAATCATAACTCCAATTTTAGGGGATCAAATGCCCTCTTCTGTCCTCCACAGGCCTGTACAACACAGGTGCACTTAGATGTATGCAGGCAATACACATAAAATAAAATGAAAAACTAAAGAATTTAAGAGCTCAAGCATGAACATTAAAGTTCAGATCATTGTTTATAAAATGATAAAATTTCAAGTAAAGTTTAAGGAGATCTGACTCCAGGTTGAGTCTCCTAATTCAGATGCTCAACTTAGATCTCTTCAGAATGTTTTTGGGTTATGTTTTCTGAAAGTAAGGAAACTGGATCAAGCATTGGGAGAAGTCGAGACCATCTAGATCTGTAATGGGATCTTGGATGTCTTAGCCAGTGTTGTAGTTTGTCTTCCATTGCTATGACAAAACACTCTGACCAACACCAACTTGGGGAGGAAAGGGTTTATTCAGCTCACATCTCCTGGGTCACAGTTCATCACTTAGGGAGCCCAAGGCAGTAACTCAGGAACCTGGAGGCAGGAGCTGAAGCACAAGCCATGGAGGACTGCTGTTCACTGGCTTGCTCCTGGCTTGCTC
>VZQC01002834.1:650083-747429 GCA_009823505.1 Rhizomys pruinosus
TTTTTTTTTTCATTTTTAGCTATAAGTGATAATCCATGAGTACAAGCATCCTTCATGCAAAACCTATCTGCAGGCTGTTGTGCCCAAACACCTACAGCCCCACCATCCAGTGGGGGGTGACAGGTTGTTTGTTCAATCAAGTTGATCAAATGAGTGTCCAGACTACATTGCTGTAGTTTCACCATTCACCCCAATCGCAGCCCTTACATTCTACCACGCCCCCTCTTCCGCAGGTTGTTCCCTAGGCTTAGAAAAGGGGCACAGGTGGATGAGAGGTAAAACAGTCCACTCTCTCTGGAGCTGTTGACTTGGACTCTGGTCAATTCTGGCTGTTTCCTTTCATGGGCTGACAGTTTGTCCAGGAATAACCTTTCGATCCTACTAATGAAGAACAAGCAATTAGATATATAGGTATTTAAGCAGCACTAATAGTTATGGTAGGTTACTTTAGCATAGACACATGTTTGGATATGTTAATCCATGAATTACAATTTTCCCCCCTGTTAAATATGACAGGGTCTTACTGTGGCTTATAACATCTCCTAACCTGTAGAGGATGTAAGCTTGTGGCATCAGCCATGGGGTAGCTCATGTTTTCTAATTGTGCCTAATGCATAAATGTATGCATGTTCTGAAAGGGTTGAGCAGAAAAAGGAATTTACGGAGAATTGAGCCCAAGTGGAATCTTTAGATGGTACTCTGGGAAGTTTGGATAAGATAGAAGTCTAGCAGCAGCAAGACGAGGTAGACATGGAGGTGAAGGCAGAGATGGAAGTGGAGGTGGAGATGGAGGTGGAGGTAGAGATGGGGGGAGGTGGAGGCAGAGGTGGAGATGGAGGCAGAGATGAAGGTGAAGGTAGAAGTAGAGGTGGAGGTAGAGATGGAGGGGAAGTGCAGATGGGGTAGAGGTAGAGATAGATAGGAAGTAGAGGTGGAAGGAGGAATAGAGGTAGAGGGGAGGTGGAGGTGTATACCAGGGCAGGTGGAGATAGAAGTGGGAGATAGGTAGAGATTATGAGAAACTGGAGAGATGGAGGTGGATGGTAAGTATAGGGTAGGTGGAGGGGAGGTGGACATGGAGGATAGGTGGAGGGGAGGTGGAAGGGAGGTGCAGGTGGAAGTGGAGCTGGAGGTGGAAATGGAAGCAGGGATGGCAATGGAGTAGCACATGAATAGACCATGGATAGGTATAGCAGATTTCCTTCTGCGAGATACTCATGCACCTGGCATCCTGGCCCTGCCTCTATGCAGTTACCAGGCAAATCAAAGGACAGACTCTCTGAGCAAATTTGCTCAGCCTTGCCTACAAAGTGAATGGAAGAAGAGTATCACATACAAGTCAAGCAGCGGTTCTCTTTTCCCTCAGTGGCTGCTCAGACTCCTGGCATGAACCGAGAGACCTCTGCCCAGGATGGCAAAATGGCGAGCTTGTGCCAGCTTCAGTGGCTGGCTTTTATATGCCCCTGGCTCCTCCCCCGACATGGCGGCTGCTGCTTCCCAAAGTTCCCAGCGCTAATTCTCAGCTAGGCTTTGCCCTCAGCGCCTCCCCCTAGGTAAACTAAACTCCATCTTTGTAGCTTGTCCAATAATAAGTCCACTGTTTATCCCACAACAGATTATCCTGAGCTATTGACAATGTCAGGGGGAAATAGAGCCTGAACTAGTATCAATGGGATGGTAAAATGCTGAACTCGTAAGACATTTTAAAGTTTGTATTTCAGTGATTTTAATGGGTAAATATACAAGGTTGAGGAACATAGAAGGTTGAGACAAACCTCACAGCTGTGGCTTAGTGAACTGTATGACAGTGTGTTCGAAGAGAGATTGTGGTGATGTTCACTCTATAGTGAACTGTATGATAGTGTGTTTAAAGAGAGATTGTGGTGATGTTCACTCTATAGTGACACATGGCACAAAACTACAAATTTTTATATTGGTGACAGGAAAAATGAATAGTTCTCCAGCTGGCTGCTTCTTCCTTTACTTTCGTTTTCTACATTATTTTTTAAATTTTATTCTTTTTTATGTGTATGAATGTACTGTCTGCATGTAGGTTTGTGCACCCCTGTTGTGCAATGCTGCGGAGGTCAGAAGAGGGCGTTGGATTCCCCTGGAACTGGAGTTAAAGATGGTTCTTAGCCACCATGTGGGTGCTGGGATTCGAACCCGGGTCCTCTGCAAGAGCAATCGGCACTCTTAACCGCTGAGCCATCTCTCCAGCCCCAGAGAGCTATTTTTTCTTATTTCTGCATTTGCCATCAGTTCTATCATGACCCACATTAGAAATTGTACATTTGCTCTTACCCAAAAGGCTGAGAAGTGACTCATAGGAGAACTTCTGATGAGGGTGTTGAACTATAACAAAAGAGGTGATGTGAAGCGTCCTGGTCTGGAGACAATGTTCTGTTCTGAGTGATTGGTTGAGCTCAATGATGAATGAAACCATTTGTTATGGCTGAATTTGAGCAAGCATGTTGAATCCCTTTGTACATGGCTTGAGCTCAGCTGGTTGGATTTTTCCCTTTGTATTTTTTTTTTTTGAGCTGATACATATAAGACTGGAACTTGGCTTTCTATAGGTACCATATTTTTTTTTCCAAGTAATTTGAAGATCTTTTAGCAGTGTGAAAGTTTATTTAAGAAGGAAAGCCCATATCAGAGATGCAGGGATGGTTCAACATATGAAAATCAATAAATACAAAACACATAAATGGGCTAAAAGATAAAAACAGCATGATTATTTCAATTAATGCAGAAAAAGCCTTTGACAAAATCCAGAATCCCTTGATGCTTAAAGTCCTAGAGGGAATTGGATTAGAGGGATCATTCCTTAATGTAATCAAAGCCATATACAGGAAACCCACAGCCAACATCATCCTAAATGGAGATAAGGCAGAAGCATTCCCCTTAAAGGTAGGAACTTGGCAAGGCTGCCCCCTGTCTCCATTCCTCTTCAATATAGTGTTTGAAACACTTGCTAGGGCAATAAGGCAAGAAAAGGAAATTAAAAGAATACTAATTAGAAAAGAAGAAGTCAAGCTATCCCTTTTGGCTGATGATATGATTGTTTACCTGAGGGATGCTAAAAACTCCACCAGAAAACTCCTAGAAATGATTAAGAGTTTCAGTAAAGTGGCAGAATATAAAATTAACCTAGAAAAACCAGTAGTTTTTCTTTACATCAACAACAAGCAACTGAAGAAGGAATACAAGGAGGCCTTCTCAATCACAATAGCCTCAAAAATAATAAAATACCTAGGAACAAACCTAACCAAAGACAATAAAGATCTCTACAAAATAATTTTAAATCCTTGAAGAAGGAAACTGAAGAAGACATCAGAAGATGCAGGAGATGGAAAGATGGATTGGAAAAATTAATATAGTAAAAATGTCCATTCTACTCAAATTAATTTATAGATTCAGTGCAATCCCAATTAAAATCCCCAAGAGTTTCTTCACAGGCTTGGAAAAAAAAATCCTTAATTTAATGTGGAAAAACAAAAGACCCCAAATAGCCAAAACATCCCTGAGCAAAAAGAGCAATACAAGGTGGATCTTTATACCAGAACTTCAAACTATACTACAGGGCTATAGTCATAAAAACAACTTGGTACTGGCACAAAAACAGACCTGTTGACCAATGGAACAAAACTGAAGATCCAAACTTGAGCACACACAATTTTAGCCACCTCACATTTGACAAGGAGGCCAAGAAGACAACATCTTCAGCAAGTTGTGTTGGCAAAACTGGATCACCACTTGTAGAAGAATCAAGTTAAACCCCCACCTCTTGCCCTGCACAAAAGTCAACTCCAAATGGACCAAAGACCTCAGTGTGAAACCCAAAACTCTGAAGGTGACAGAAGAAAAAGTTATCAGCAGACTACAAGACATAGGCATAGGAAAAGACTTTCTAAACCAGACAGCAGCTGCACAAGAAATAAAATTGACAATTGACAAATGGGACCTCATTAAACTCAAAAGCTTCTGTACATCAAAAGAAACAAACAAGGAAGTGAAGAGAAAACCCACAGAGTGGGAGGAAACCTTCACCACAGATATATCTGACAAAGCACTGATTTCTAGAATATATAAACTACTCAACAAACAAAGAAGAAAGAAAACAAATGACTCACTCAAAAGATGGAGCAAAGAGCTGAAAAGAGACTTCACAAGTGAGGAATTAGAGATGGCTGAGAAACATCTTAAAAAGTGTTCAATGTGGCTAATAATTAAGGAAATGCAAATTAAAACCATTTTAAGATATCATCTCACTCTGATAAGACTGGCTAGGATCAAGAAAACAAATGGTACCAAGTGCTGGAGAGGTTGTGGGGAAAGGGGAACACTCATCCACTGCTGGTGGGAATGTAAACTGGTACAACCACTATGGGAAGCAGTGTGGAGAACCCTTAAAAGACTCAAAATGAGCTTGCCACCTGACCCAGTCATGCCACTCCTGGGTATATAGCCACAAGACTCATCTTACTATAGAGATGCATACACAGCCATGTTTATTGCAGCTCTCTTCACAATAATGAAGAGCTGGAACCAACCCAAGTGCCCCTCAACTGACGAGTGAATAGAGAAAACGTGGTATGTCTACCCAATGGAGTTCTATGCAGCAATAAAGAAAGATGACATCATGAACTTTGCAGGTAAATGGATGGAACTAGAAGATGTCATGTTGTGAAGTAACTAAGTCCCAGAAAAACAAAAGATGAATGGTATCCCTCATCTGTGGATGCTAGCACCAAATAACTAGTCGTAAGGCAAACTGAGCAATGTTAATGTTATATTCCTTATGATCTGAAAACAACTGTGCTTTTATATTGTGAATCTCTTAACAGGTTCTAGAACTAAGCTATCATTTATTTTCAGAGTTAGGAATTTTTGGTATATGGGTAGAGGGTATGTTTGCATATTTTAGAGTAATAGAAGATCAAAAGAATGAGAAAAAACTAATTTGTCATGACATTATGTCTAACCACAGTATTTATTTTATGGGAATGTTTCTTAGTATTTCTTTTTTAAAATATTTTATTTTATTTTTATTTATTTAATTAATTAATTAATTAATTAATTAATTAATTTATATGAGTGTACTGTCTGCATGTAGGCTTGTGCACCCATGTTGTGCAATGCCGCAGAGGTCAGAAGAGGGTGTGGGATTCCCCTGGAACTGGAATTCTGGAATTGGAGTTTCAGACGGTTCTCAGCAGCCATGTGGGTGCTGGGGATTGAACCTGGGTCCTCTGTAAGAGCGGTTGGCACTCTTAACTGCTAGGCCATCTCTCCAGCCCCGTTTCTTAGTATTTATTATACAAGGCTGCTTGAGCTTTGTCCAAGCCTTTTCTAAAATATTATATAGTAGTATCAGGCTCTTGTAACTTGGCCTTTCTGGATACTTAACTACCATACTTAATGCCCATACCAATTTGGCTATTCCTTGCCCTCAGAGGTCAACTAAATCCCAGGGGACTATGCATGGGGACATCTCTTGAAATGTCTTGCAAATGTTAGTCACCAGTCCTCCTGTGCAAGGAGGTCTTGGAGAACCCACTAATGGGATTTCAGCCAGTATCCAGTCTATAAAGAGGAAAGTCTGCTCATGCTTCAAAAAGGGAAGCCTGGTCTAACAAGACCTGACTTTGTCCTCAAGTGGATGGAACTGGTGATTGAAAAGCCAAAAGGAGCCAGGGGCTCCTTCCCTCACCAAAGAAAAACCCTGAGTGACCCCTGAGGGCCAGATCCTCAACTGACCCTAAGTAAACAAAAACTTTGGTTAATCTGGGCTGTGTCCTTAAACATCCAAAAGGAAAGTATAACCAGAAATAAATAATTAGTAAGGCCTGAGAAATTGTACTTCAGGTAAAACTTGAGATCTTAGTAAAAACACAAAAAGTAAAAATACAAAAAGTAAAAAAAAAAAAAAAAAGCACAGTTTTATTGCCTGTCTTACTGGCAAGTGTAGCTATCCTGTGGCTGCCACTGCTTTTGCCATCCTTCAAAGACATGAGAAGATAGTTTTTCAACCTTCCAATGTGGACTGAAGACTCATGTCTCTCCAAGAATCCTCCAAACCTTCAGGGCCAGATGGGGACTACTGAGACATCCAGCTTGTGGACTAAGCTACTATTGGGGTTTCAGCCTCTTCAGAGTATAGACTGCCATTGTTGGACTACCCAGGCTATATCACAGAGACAAGTACAGGAAGATCAAGACAGGAAGCTGTGCTTACTGGACTTCATTTGGTGACCATGGGAAGGGAAAACCCCAGTGTGGAGCACAAGGGCAGAACTGATGGTGGTTTGGGCTTGCCAAGGAGGAGACTTCAAACATGGCATCTTTCAGCCTAATAAAGAAAAGAAAAAAATCATAAACTGAAGATGCTAAAACCTATGATATATGTGGTATGCATATTTTGGAGTGATGCATATTGGAAGGAATAACAACAACAAGAACAACAACAACAAAACTGGATCAAAGAACTGACTGAAACAGTGAACTTTTGCTCGAAACAGTAAACTGCATCGAAAACTTTGAGAGAGACTGAGAAAAAGATGAAAAACATGTTCGGCAGAATGCATGAGCTCTGGTGGGGTGGGAGGGCAGGAAGGGGGTCACAGGTCGAGATTTGATTTGAAATTTTGTATGAAATGCACAAAGCTTCAACAAAAATTGGCTTTGAAAAAAAAAAGAAAAAGAAGGCAAGCCAATCATGTATGATGACGTATGTCTGTAATACCAGCATTTGAGAGGCTGAAGCAAGAGGATTGCTGTGAATTTGGGGGACCTGGGTAGAACACGAGACTTTGTCTGAGAAATAAAAAACCAAAATACATAAAACAGAAAATTAAAAGTTAGTAATTAAATGAAATCAAATCAGTGCAGATAATATTTATATTGTGCAAACCCAGATCAAACAAATTATTTATTTAAGTAACATTTATTACATACCATTTCTATCTTAGACATTCCTAACTGTGCTAAGCATACATGCATAGAAGGAGATGAAGCAGATGAAGACCCTTCTGTCTCAGAAACCACCTCCTGATGATGGAAGAAAGTAAGCAATAATAAGAATGTTTACGGTGTGTGTAAGTACTAGGAAGAAAATAAAAGTTGGAATTAAATTTTCTTATCTAGCTAGCTCTTCCTTGCCATTTCAAGAGGCTTCCCTGGTCTTCTAGTGACCTAAGGACAGGATAAGATGAACTCTTACCGACACTTTTGAAGACTCTGGGAATTTATCTGGCTAAGAAGGATGGGATTAAAACTTTTGAGTATAAATGTTATAAATAAAATTTAAATTCTACTTGGATCTGTCGCCTGTTATTGTCTGTAAAGATACTGCTTACTATCAATAATTAAGTTATGAAAGCTATTGTGGTACCCTTAGACTAGTGTACACCTAAGTGACTCTGAGAAGAAACCAATGCTCTGTTACTTTCTAAGAACTTGTGGAAACATTCCCAAATCCCTCAAACTATGAAATCCAAGCATTTCAACCCTCTTTCTCTGTATCTTTTTGAGATGGGGTCTCCCTGTAGCCCTATCTGGCCTAGAACTTACTATGTAGACCAGGCTGGCCTTAAACTCACAGAAATCCACCTGCCTCTGCCTCCCAAGTGCTAGGATTAAAGGTGTGTGCCACCATGCCCAGCTAAAATCCAAGAATTTCAAATAAAGTATATTCAACTTACGCCTTCCTTCCTTCCTTCCTTCCTTCCTTCCTTCCTTCCTTCCTTCCTTCCTTCCTTCCTTCCTTTGTTCCATTTGTGTGGTATTTTTTTTTTTTTTTTGAGAAAGGGTCTCAGTATGTAGTACTGGCTGGCATGGGACTCTATATGTAGACCAGGTTGGCCTCACAGAGATCCTCCTGCCTCTGCTTCCCAAGTACTGGAATTAAAGGCATGTGCTATCACACCCAGCTCCAACCTGCCCTTTTCAAAGTTCAGCTCTTTGGGAGTAAAGTTTGGATATAGGCTGGATCACTCATTGTCTTTTAGAGTAAGCTTAAGTATAACCATTGTCATTTCAACACTAACAAAGTTTCTAGGCACAGCCTGTGAAATTTTACTTCAAGCACATGACCAAAGGATTCTTTGAAAAATGCTGGTGTGGCTAATTGAGTCATTGTTCATGATTCATATTTTACTTTGTACCTACATTAAATTATTCATCCTCATTCTGTGTTATATGATTGAAGTGATGTCTACTGGAGGTCAAATAGTTTTCCATTCTCTTTGATTTTTGGGCTTCTTTCACCAGGGGAATATTTCTGAATATGATAATATGATACAAGGACTTCATTGGGGGCTCTTATGTTCATGCTATGTGCTATGGAAAGGAAATGTCTAGAAGGCTCTTGGTCAAAGAGGATATACAATATGAAAAATGAGACTTCAGGTCCTTGAGAGACAGCTCAGCCGTTAAGAGCACTTGCTGCTCTTCTGGACCCAAGCTCAATTCCCAGCACCCAGATTGGACAGCTCACAAATGCCTATAACTCCAGCTTGAGGGGATCCAACACTCTCTTCTGGCTTCTGTGGGTGTTGCGCACATGTGGGGCGCGCACACACACACACACACAAACACTATAAAAAAGAGCTCTCAATCCCAACCATGCCTGGCCAATGACAGCTGACCCATGGACCTGTAATGTATACTTCTTAAAGAGATGGTGTTGGGCTGGAGAGATGGTTCAGTGGTTAAGAGCACCGACTGCTCTTGCAGAGGAACCTGGTTTGATTCCCAGCACCCACATGGTGGCTAAGAACCATCTTTAAGCCAGGCATGGTGGTGCACGCCTTTAATCCTAGCACTCGGGAGGCAGAGGCAGGCAGATCTCTGAATTCAAGGCCAGTCTACAGAGTGAGTTCGAGGCCAGCAGGGGCTACAGGGAGACCCTGTCTCAAAAAGACAAAAAAAAAAAAAAAAAAAAGAGACAGTGTCTTTTGTTTATTCCTAACACACATGGTTAGCACAGAGTGGTTTCTTGAGAAACACAATGGTGTCCTACACTTTAATTAAGAAGCTCAATTTTTTGAAATTCAGTTTACAGTAGCTATAAAATCAGCACAAACACACTTATGTTGTAAAGCAGTGAAGATTAAACAACATTTTAAAATTTATAAGTATCTCACACATAGGTCCATGGAAGACACTTGGCAATTGATAGCATTTTACAATTAGAAAGATAATTGAATCCACTCTGTATCTTCAAGGTGAGCTATCATAAAGTAAAATTTTGGCAAGTCATAAAAGGCAAAAATTCACATTAATAAAAAATTATATAATATTTATATAATAATAAATAATTATGTAAATAAAATTGCATTGTTTCTTCCTTACATTTTCAGAGTTGGCGTTTAGTTTTTCAAAATTTTCTCATTGCTCTACAAGTAGGTATCCAATGTCTTACTTCATTTAAATAGCTTTTTTGTCCAAAGTAGCATTTATCTACTATAGAAAATTAAAAAATGCAAATGAGCATAAAGAAGGAAAATTTACATTTCTGAAATCTTATTTCACCCACTGTATGTATGTATATATGTTCTACTATGTTTTCTCCCAAATACATTTTTTCAGATGCTCTTTTCTATGATAGAATTATATCACACAGTACCCCTTTGAAGTTGCTTTCTCTTAATTATCACACTATCTTCTTATGTCAATAAATACTCATAGACAATAACGTTTTTTAAAAGATTTCATTATTTTATGTGTATGTATGTTTACCTGTGTGAATTTATTTCTTTTCTTTTTTTAATTTTTTTTTTTTTATTAACTATCTCTCTTGTTTTTGGTCTTTTTGAGAAAAGGTCTCCCTTTTAGTCCCAGCTGGCCTGGAGCTCACTAGGTAGACCAGGTGGGCCTTGAACTCACAGAGATCTGCCTGCCTCTGCTTCTTGAGTGTTGGGATTAAAGGCGACTGCCACCACGCCCTGTGACTGTGTGAATTTATGTGTACCATGAGTGTGCACTGCCCACAGAGGCCAGAAGAGGATGTCAGATCTCCTAGAACTGGCATGGTTGTGAGTGGTGGTGCTGAAAACCGAGCATGAGTCCTCTGCAAGGGCAGCAAGTGCTCTCAACCACTGAGTCCTCTGCAAGGGCAGCGAGTGCTCTCAGCCACTGAGTCATCTCTCCACAATAGTAACCATTTAGAAAGGCAGGCCATCACTTATTTGAGCTATCATCTATTGTAAGTTTAGTATATGCATTAGTTACTTTTGTTGCTGTGATAACAATATAACCACAAGTAACCATGAAAGAAAGAGTTCACTTTAGCTTATGGGACAGTCCGTAATGGTGGGGAGGCATGGTAACAGGTGGTCAGAGCAGGAGTCCAGGAAATGATTACCTCTTTAAGAGAAACCTAAAGCAGAAAGAGCACACTGGAAGTGGGGTGTCTTAGGTGGCTTTCTCTGTTGCTGTGATAAACGTCATGACCAGAAAGAACTCGGGGAGGAAAGGGTTTGTTTCATCTTACTGCTTACAGCTCATCATGGAGAGGAGCCAGGGCAGGAACTCAAGGCATGAGCCTGTATGCAGAAGGTGAAGCAGAGACCATATGCAGAAGGTGAAGCAGAGACCATGGAAGAGTTCTATTTACCGGCTTCTCCTTTTGTCATGTGCTCAGCCTGCTTTCTTTTTTACAGCTGCCCAGGGTGTCATCATCCACAGTGAGCTGGGCCCTCTCAATCACTCAGCAGTCAAGAAAATGCCTCACAGATATGTCCACAGGCACTCTGAGAGAGGAAATTCCTCAGCTGAGATTCCTTCTTTCCAGGTATGTCAGGTTGACAACCGAAGCTATCCAGCACTTGGGGTGAGGCCATGAACTCTCAAAGCCCACCCTCATTGACATATTTCCTCCAGCAAGACTGTACCTCCCTAAGCCTTCCCAAACAGCACCACCAACTGGGGACTAGTACCTGAGCCTGTGGAGGACATTTTCATCCAAACCATGATGATATATTTGACTCCCCTTGCCTAGTATCAGTAATGCTACTTACTGGTGTGTTATAGTTCAGAGCATGGTAGGTTGTTATCCAATAGTCTGTTACTTCTCTTTCATTCATATTGAGCCTAGAACCATGTTGGAAGACAGGAAGGTGGTAGATGGACTACACTGGGATGAGAGTATTTGAGAAAAGACTTCTGCCGCTGGTGTCAATAACAAGTATATAAACTAGGACCTATACATGACACACAAAAAAATAAATAACAAAAAGCAGGAATTCTGAAAAGGGGATGAGGAAAACAAAATGAAGCCTACAGGCCTGTGGCTCTCATTTTCTGTACCTATGATGTCGCCAACACAACCACCCCCACTCCTATTTGCTGGAATGGTGATTCCATTGCTGTAATTTTACAGATGAAGTCACAGAAAGGCTGACTAAAGTGCTCATAGTCCCACGATGAGTTAGTAGCTCTGGGTCTGAACCCCTGTGTTCTGGATCACAGACAAGGGCTCTTTCTATTCATGTAGTTCTCAGTAATACTGAGACTAGTTCAGAATAAAGCACAAGATGCCGTGTGACAGGGAGTTAGCAGAAATATGATTCTCTTCAGAGATGATGTGGAGACACCTGCTACCTGTTCAACACATGCAATATCCTCAGTGTAGCTAGTAAAGTCCTCTGTTCTTCTCCTCATGGTGATCACTGCCTATTGATAAATTTGTACCTGAAAAGAGCTTTAGAATTTCAAAGGAAAGGTGCTTCCAAAAGGTGAAATTATTTTCTTTTCTTCTACTGTGTAAATGAAGAAAAAGAGATGTGGTTCTGTTAAAGAATTATTGTTAGACACATATATTCTTCATCTATTCTACAGGTATGAGGCCCATATTGCTGAGCCTCTTGAATGGAAGTGCTGGTAAGCTCTGTCATAGCTTATCTGTGTCTTATGAGACAGTTCTCTGTTATCTTCGCATAATTAGAAATTTAATTAATATTAGGTAAGAAATAAAAGGACACATTTACAGTGTGTGTTAGTTTGTATAACAGTTACAGAATACCTGAAATAAACAATTTATAGAGAAGAACGTTTATAATGGCTCACAGTTTTTGAAGTTTCAATCCAATGCCCATTGGCCTGTTGCTTTCTGGCCCATGGTGAAGTACTTCAAGGCAGGGCAAATGTGGTCCAACTGAGTGCTCACCTTAGACTGGCTAGGAAATAAAAGAGGAAAGGGCTGGACTTCCATAATCCTTAAGGTGATACCTCAATAATCAAAAAATTTCCCATCAGGCCTTGCCTCTTAATGCTTCTACTACCTCCCCAACAACACAAGGCTAGACACTGAGCCTTTAACATGTTTCAGACCCTAATCACAGCATATTGAAAACATTATATTTTAACTTTAGTAAATATAAATGTACTTACCAACTCTCGTTATAAGTTCATTGGCCGTGATCTAAAGCCACAGGTATTTTTTGTGTATTTTTAAAATTTACTTTATTTTTTTATGTGTATGAGTGTTTTGCCTGCTTGTATGTAGGCGTTCCCATGTCGTGCAATGCCTGAGGAGGCCAGAAGAAGACATCGATTCAGAGCCCCTAGAACTGGAGTTACTGATGGTTTTTAGCTGCCTTGTAGGTTCTGGGAACCAAACCCAGGTCTTCTGCAAGAGCAGTTAGTATTCTTAACTGTTAAGCCATCTCTCCAGTCTCCAACAGCCATAGTTTTAACCTAAACCATGTTTGCAAAAGATTAGATTGTCCATTTCGAATTTGAAGGAACCTTGGGAGTAAAATAGTTTTCATAATCTTCTATCATAATTTAACATTGTTGAATCTTTCTGAAACATTTCAGTAAAATTTCATTGTGTAATAATTTTTTTTTTATTTCTGTATGTGTATGAATGTACTGTCTGCATGCAGGTCTGTGCACCCGTGTCGTGCAATGCCGCGGAGGTCAGAAGAGGATCTCGGATTCCCCTGGAGCTGGAGTTCTCCTGGAATTGGAGCTTCAGACGGCTCTCGGCCGCCATGTGGGTGCTGGGGATCGAACCCGGGTCCTCTGTAAGAGCGGTCGGCGCTCTTAACCGCTAGGCCATCTCTCCAGCCCCGTAATAATTTTTTAATATTATAATTGTCTCTTCATATTCCTCTGTTAATATGAAACTTTAATAACAAGTAAATATGGCACAAAGAATTCTGGCTTTGAAAAAGGACAAACTCAACTCCTGAGAGCAGAAATGGCTAGCAGAGACGGAGCGAATATGGCCCTTTGTGGGTATGATGGTGAAAGAAAACTGTCCCCATGTGCTCAATATTTGAACACTTGGTTGGTCCCTAGTTGGTGGCACTGTTTGGGGAAGTCATGGAACGTTTAGGAAGTAGAACCTTGCTGTAGGAAATGTCACAGGAAGTGGGCTTTGGGAGTTCATGGCCTCACCCCACTTCTGGCTTACCCTCTGTTTCCTATTTGCCATTAAAAATGTGATTGTTCCACTTTCCACTCTTGTCACTGTCACTGGTATTGATTGCTCTGAAACCATAAGCCAAATAAACTCTGTTATTCTTGTAGAAATACAAGATTCAACGTCGTGGTCATCTTGGTCATGATATATTATATATATATATATAAATATATATATTTTTTTTTTTTTTTTTTTTTTTTTTTTTTTTTTTTTTTTGTTTTTTTTTTTTTTTTGTTTTTTTTTATTTTTTTTTTTTTTTTTTTGTTTTTTTTTTGTTTTTTTTTTTTTTTTTTTTTTAATTTTTTTTTTTTTTTGTTTTTATTTTTTTTTTGTTGTTTTTTTTTTTTTTTTTTTTTTTTTTTTTTTTTTTTTTGTTTTTTTTGTTTTTGTTTTTTTTTTTTTTTATTTTTTTTTTTTTTTTTTTTTTTTTTATTTTTTTTTTTTTGTTTTTTTTTTTTTTTTTTTTTTTGTTTTTTTTTTTTTTTTTTTTTTTTGTTTTTTTTTTTTGTTTTTTTGTTTTTTTTTTTTTTTTTATTGGCCTTTTCGAGACATAGGCTCTCCCTGTAGCCCCAGCTGGCCTGGAACTCACTCTGTAGATCAGACTGGCCTTGAACTCACAACGATCCACCTGCCTCTGCTTCCTGAGTGCTGGGATTAAAGGCATGTGCCACCATGCCTGGCATGATATTTTATTACAGCAACAAAAATAGTAACTAATACAGTGGGATACAACCTATCTACAGACCAAGTTCATTTATGTTTTATATTCCTTGATAAACAGCCCAAGGGAGTTATGTCCATTTTTTAAAAGTTATTTTGTACACAAAACCCACTTGGAACATCATGTTGATGCCCAAAAAGTGTAGGATTTGGGAGAATTTCATACTTTGGATTTGAGGATTAGATACGGTCATCCTGTCCTGCATGAAGATGGTACAGAACCACCTGTGCTGGATGTTCCTCCTGGGTTACCTAGCAAGCATTAGTCTTCTGTGTGACAGTAGCACATGCTGAAGGTTTGTGTCAGAGGCAGTGACCCTAAATGCCTGAGGCCCTGAGCACATAGCACAAAATTTGGTTGCTGGTCATTCTCCTTGAATGGAGGTCGGCTATTTTATACACAGTGAATAAGACAAAGTCGTCATTGAACGTGAGGAAACATCTAATTTGACCACTTTGTGCTATGAAATATCATCTTCCCTTTAGTCAGATCTCTTTGATAGTGTTACGAGAATAGTCCAGCTTATTTTTACTCTTTGCCGCACTGATACATTCATCTGCTTTACATGTGCTTAAGTCTGATGCCTGAATGAACAGGTGTGGGGGCAGGGGTTGGACAAATATAGACTCATGCAAGTTCATGAGTTTAACCAGTGTGGGGTCTCCCTACCCAGAAGAACTCTTTCAGCACATGCAGCTGCTGCCTGATTAGCTTCCATCCTTTATGCTCTCTCTGCCACATAAAATTGTTTTAGTTTCAGTTAAGGTGATTTTTTTTTTCATTGATTGGTAAGAGATTAGATAGAAATAATTTCCTCCAAGATGCATCTGTTGCGGAATTTTCCCCATTCATTTTTTATTGTAGCAAATTAATTTTTTTGTGTGTATTTCATACAGCATTTTCAGTCTGATTTGGATACATCCCCCTTTCTTTGCCCCCCCCGACCCCAATTTATGCTTTCTGCCATACATTTCTTGCATCTTTCTTTCAGTCTTTCCAAGGATTTTTTTCTGCAGAGGCTTCTTGTTTTGGGCAGAATTTAACTGTATCAGTCAGTTCTTTGACCCAGTCTTTATGTTTTTGTTGTTCCCTCCCCTTTGTATTGCTCCAAAATATGCCTATACAAACAACACATGTGTCAAAATTATGACCTCTGGGAATAAACTATGTTAATTAGAAAACATGTTTTGGGGTTCACATTTTTCCCATTAATTTTATATTACTCTAAAATATGAATACATATCTTCTATCCATATACAGTAATTACAATGTCTGAATATAAGTGGTAGGTCAATTTAGAGCCCATTAAAAGATTCACATTATAACAGCATAGTTGCTTTCAGATACAAAGAAATATAACAATAAAATTACTCAGCTTGCCTGTCAACTGGGGATTTAGTGTTAGCTTCTACAAATGAGGGAAACCATTCACCTCCCCCCTTTTTTTCTGGGACTGTGTTACTTCACTTAGCATAATGGGTTTGAGTTCCATCCATTTACCTGCAAAGTTCATGATGTCATCTTTCTTTACTGCTGCAAAGAATTCCATTGTGTAAATGTACCACATTTTGAGGGGCATTTGGGTTGGTTCCATCTCTTCACTATTGTGAAGAGAGCTGCAATAAACATAGCTGTTCATGTATCTTTGTGGTAGGATGAGTCTTGTGGGTGGGTATATACCCAGGAGTAGTATGACTGGGTCAGGTGGTAGGCTCATTTTGAGTCTTTTAAAGATTCTCCACACAGCTTTCCATAGTGGTTGTACCAGTTTACATTCCCACCAGCAATGGATGAGTTTTCCCCTTTCCCCACAACCTGTCCAGCATTGGTGTCTTTTGTTTTCTTGATCTTGGCCAGTCTTATTTGAGTAAGATGATATCTTAGAATGGTTTTAATTTGCATTTCCTTAATTATTAATAATGTTGAACACTTTTTAAGATGTTTCTCAGCCATCTTTACTTCCTCACTGGTGAAGTCTCTGTTCAGCTCTTTACTCCATCTTTTGAATAGGTCATTTATTCTTTGTTTTTTAAGTAGTCTATATATTCTGAATGTTAATGCTCTGCCAGATGTATCACTGGTGAAGGTTTCCTCCCACTCTGTGGGTTTTCTCTTCACTTCCTTGATTGTTTCTTTTGCTGTGCAGAAGCTTTTGAGTTTGATGAGGCCCCACTTCTCAGCTCTTGACCTTATTTCCTACACAGCTACTGTTTGATTTAGAAAGTCTTTTTCTATGCCTGTAGCCATTCATTTGTTAAAAGCTCAATTTTATAACCTTGAGGATTCAAAATAGAATCTGTATTCTTTCTGACAATTTTTATTTCCCATAAAAAACAAGGCTCTTGTTAGCTAGACCACAGTGAATTTCATTATAGAACACTGGCTATTTCAAAGGAAATCAGTGGTCCTACCAAACATGATGGATTTAGAGCAATTTATTTTCTTCACTCTTTTCTCCTGCAGTTATGCAACTAGTCAACTTGGTTACAAGATTGTATCTTATTACTCAGTCTTTAGAGATGAATTTGAGAAAGTCTACCATATTCTGCTTTCTCCTTTATTATGAATTCTGATTCTTCTTTTGGAAGAGGGGGAGTTGAAAGAAAGTCTCAAGTAGCTCAGGCTTGCCTTTAACTTACTATGTAGCCAAGGATGTATTTGAACTCCTGGTCTTCCTCCTTCTGCTACCCAAGTTCTGGGATTGAAAGCATGTACCACTGTATCTGGTATTTTTTCTTTGAGCATCTTCACATTGTTCTGTGTGCTTTCCTGCTCTGTTATCTTAACATATACATTCCAAGAAGCAGCACATTGTGAGAGAACACGCCCTAACTCATTCCCTAAGTGAAAAGGCAAATTAGTGGGAAGACAAATACCTTACCAGTTAGAAACAAATGCATGCGCTAATCTTCCTGGTGGTTAGTCTAAAGGGCCAAGGGAATCGTTTTTTAATTTTCTGTAGACATGTCAGTCAATGAATTTAAGAGGCCTTGTTCTCCACAGGTGGATTCCCAGAGCTTGATTACAGAGTATGGCAGACTAACAGAGTATTGGGCTTCATTCACAAGTTCTGTTCACAAGCTTGTCATTTTCAAACAGACTATCTTTGTATAACTAAGAAGTTGTTTTAGTTTTTCCTTCTGAAAAAATGGAGTAGCAATATTATTTTTACTAGAGTTTTTGTTTTCTTTTGTCTTTGATTTTGATTGTGTGTGTGTTTGTGTGTGTGTATGTGTTTGTGTTGTGTGTGTGTGTGTGTGTGTGTATGAAGATTTTTATGTAGCTCAGGCTGGCCTCAAATTCACTATGTAGCAGAGGATGAATCTGAACTCCTGATTCTTCTCTTCCCTCCACATCCCAAGTTCTGGGACAGTGAGCATTCATTATAATATTTGAAATATTGTAGCTTTCTTTCTTTCTTTCTTTCTTTTTTTCTTTCTTTCTTTCTTTTTGGTGTTTTTAAGACAGAGTATCTCTGTAGCCCTAGGTGGCCTGGAACTCACTCTGTAGACCAGGCTGGCCTTGAATTCACAGAGATTCACCTGCCTCTGCTTCCCAAGTGCTGGGATTAAAGGCATATACCACCACACTCAGCAATATTGCAGCTTTTATTTTATTTTATTTTTAATATTGCAGCTTTTAAATGTTTGAGTAAAACAAACGGAATACAAGCTGTAACTACATTGGCAACATTAGTAAAGTGAACTCAATAAATATTTCTTATTCAATCCTCTTTTTTCTGATGGAATTGATCCACTTACCTAAACGGAGCAAACTTTTGCCATTGTATAGACCCACATTCTTATAGGAATGAAACTTTGCCTGGCTAGAGGCAGGACCTGTAAGACCTATTCTGTAAAATCTCCAAGAGTTATCTGATATTTCTGTGAGTGATCAGTAGCTCTGGAAGGTCTGGGATATTACAGTGTTTTCTTGCTTTGCCTATCTCTGCAAAGTTCCAGAACCAGATGGCCCATTCCCTTGAAGTATTGAGCAGAATGTCACACCTCTAGTTTACCAGTTGCACAGACAGGAGCTCTGCAGCCACCCCTCCCCCTGTAGGAGCCAAGGTGGCACACCCCTCCCTTCCTCCTGCCCCTCACTTCCTTGCCCAGACCATAGTAACTTTTGGTATATAAGCACACTGCTGGCATGAATAGAGAGTCAATTCTCCTGGGTTTTCTGAGTCCGTGTCTGTCTTTCTTTGTCTTTCCATTCCATTGGGTAAATCCCTTGCAGTCCCCTCCCCCTCCTTGCCAGAGCTAAGCCTAGAGACTGTTGGCCTGCAGGCAGGAGACAGCCTTGAAGCTTGCAGTCCTGTGGGATTGTGAGGTCCAGTTCAAGAGAGGGAAGAAGAAGGTGTGGATAGCAGCCATGCGTGTGACTAAAGGACTATCAGACAATTATTAAACTCTGACACATTCTTAGAATTAAAATCCCCTCAGAACTCAACTAAGTCCCAGGGGACTATGCATGGGGGCATCTCTTGAAATGTCCTGCAAATGTGAGTCACAAGTCTTCCTGTGCAGGGAGGTCTTGGAGATCCACTAATGGGACTTCAGCCAGTGTCCAGTCTATAAAGAGGAAAATCTGCTCATGCATCAAAAAGGGAAGCCTGGTCTAGCAAGACCTTATTTTTGTCCTCAAGTGGATGGAACTGGTAAATGAAAAGCCAAAAGGAGCCAGGGGCTCCCTCTCTGCCCTCTAAAACCTGAGTGACCCCTGAGGACCAGATCCTCAACTGACCTTGAGAAAACAAAAACCTTGGTTAATCTGGGCTAACTGTGTGGCCTTAAACATCCAAAACGAAAGTATAACCAGAAATAAATAATTAGTAAGGCCTGAGAAATTATACTTCAGGTGTAAAACTTGAGATCTTAGTAAAAACACAAAAAGTAAAAAAAAGCACCATAGTTTTGCCTGTCTTACTGGCAAGTGCAGCTATCCTGTGGCTGCCACTGCTTTTGCCATCCTTCAAAGATGTGAGAAGATAGTTTTTCAACCTTCTAATATGGACTGAAGACTCATGTCTCTCCAAGAATCCTCCAAACCTTCAGGGCCAGATGGGGACTGTTGAGACATCCAGCTTGTGGACTGAGCTACTACTGGGGTTTCAGCCTCTTCAGAGTATAGACTGCCATTGTTGGACTACCCAGGCTGTATCACAGAGACCAGTACAGGAAGATCAAGAGAGGAAGTGGTGCTTATTGGACCCCATTTGGTGACCATGGGAAGGAAAGACCGCAGTGTGGAGCACAAGGGCAGAACTGATGGTGGTTTGGGCTTGCCAAGGAGGAGACTTCAAACATGACATCTTTCAGTCTAATAAAGAAAAGGAAAAAATCATAAACTGAAGATGCTAAAACCTATGATACATGTGGCATGCATATTTTGGAGTGATCCAAATTGGAAGGAATAAAAAAAGTCTGGGTCAAAGAACTGACTGAAACAGTGAACTTCTGTTTGAAACAGTAAACTTCTGCATCCAAAATTTTAAAAGAGACTGAGAAAAAGATGAAAAACCTGTTTGGTAGAATGCATGAGCTCTGGTGGGGTAAGGGACAAGGAAGAGGGCACAGGTCTAGATTTGATTGGAAATTTTATATGAAATGCACAAAGCTTCAATAAAATTTGGCTTTGAGTAGGGCATGGTGGCGCACGCCTTTAATCCTAGCACTTGGGAGGCAGAGAGAGGCAGGTGGATCTTTGTGAGTTCAAGGCCAGCCTGGTCTACAGAGTGAATTCCAGGACTGCTGGGGCTACAGAGAGACCTTGTCTCGAAAAGAACAAAAAAAAAATTGGCTTTGAAAAAAAGAGAATTACAATCCCAATTCATATAAGCCTATATTCCTTGAATGTTAAAGAAAAAAAAACAAAGTGATTAAGGAGAGACACCAGTCAACTTGCACCCTGAACATTCATGTGCACACATGTTCATATTCACTCTTACACACCCCACACTAACAAAGTATATATACCACACACATACTAACAGGTATGTATACCACATATACATGTATGTATATCATACACACACACTCACATATACCCACACTAACAATTATACATATTCCTCCCCACACATACAAGATTTGAATAAATTGATGCACATACCATGTCTTTGATGTGAAAATACATTATTTTCCCTAAAAATTACCCATGATTCAATGTAATTTTAGGAAAAAATTATGATAAGTTTTTTTTTTGAGGATTTCAACATGCTTATTTTGTAATTTATATGAAGGAATGATGTCTAAGTCTACTTTGAAAAGGAAGGATGACTCACTCTCCCACATACACCAGGTTGGTACATAGTCAAATAGACCCAAAGAAAAGTAATTAAAGCCAGAAACACATCCACGTTTATATGGGAACGTACTGTGTTAGTTTCTGTTAACTTGACACAAACGTAGACACACTCGGGAAGAGGGACTCAGTTGAGGCATTTTGGCCATCAGATTGGCCTGTGGGCATGACTGTAGGATATTTTCTTGACTGCTAATTGCTGTAAGAGCATCTGGCCCACTTTGGGCAGTGCCATCCTGGGCAGGTGGGCCTGGGCTATGTAAGCAAGGGCGCTGAGCAAGCCAGGGAAGCAAGTGAGCGGGCAGCATCCTCCGTGATCTCAGCTGCAGTTTCTGCCTCCAGGTTCCTGCTTTGAGTTCCAGCCTCGTCTTCCCTCAATAATAGACTGTACTTTGTAAACCAAATAAACTCCTTCCTACTCTAAGTATATTTTGGTAAATGTTTTATTATAGAAACAGAGAAGCCAACTAGAACAGAAGTTGGTGTCAGAAAACATGTGGTGTTGCTGTGAGAGATCTGACCATGTGGCTTTTATGCCTTGGACTGTTTTGTGAGAGGAGGTGGCAAATTTGGGGACCTTGGACTGGAGAAGCAGTGAGTGCTCAGAACTTAATGAGCTGTTCTGTGGAGCTAGGGTGATAAGACTGCTGAGAGAAATATAGACAATGAAGGTCTGGCTTTGTAACCTTCAGAGGGAAGTTTGAGAGTCCCTCAAAGACTCTATTTGGGGCCCTTTGTATGATATTTGAATTAAGAATCTGTGGAAGTGAAACTTTTACTTTATTGGGACAATGGATGCTGGCTAACTAAAGCTGAAAAATCAGCTCTGATTACTAAAAGATCAGGATCATTGAGGCGAAATCTTTTCAGGGTGGTGGGGGTGGGGCAAGGTTGCACATCAAGTTGGCAGCAAAACTTGGCAAATTAATACTTAAGGGTCTCCCAAATGGTACTGGTTTTGAAAGTATGACAGGGTTATGAAGACCAGCTAAGGATTGGCACTGTGTAGCAGGGTTGGAGTCCAGGAAGAGGCCAGGAGTGGCCTTTAGTGGAGGTTCTGCCTCAGTTACAGTGGGGACCCCAGCATATCGAAGATGCCAGAACCATGGGATGACTACAGGGACCATGGAAGGAGTGGAGTGGGCTCATCTGAGCCTAGGTGACAAACTGTGTATGCTGGGGATGGAAGAGCCAGAGGACTGGGACTTCCCAAGGCCTTTAGAGCCCAGGAGATCATGAGTGAATGCCAGATGTCGAAATGTCGAACGCTGAACTTTTTATACTGTTGGATTAGGCTTTGCCTTGATTTGATTGTAACTGTGCTCTAGTTCTCCCCTCTTGGAGTAAGAAGTATGTAACTTGTTTCCGATTTTATAGGATTCAAAAGTTGAGGAACTTTGGGCTTTTAATGAGACATTGAACTTTTCATCACTAGAAAATTTAAAGACTATGGGACTTTTAAGGTTGGGCTGCATTTTATATTACATGTCAACATGAGCTGTAGGGACCAACAAGAAGGAACGTTCGTTTAAAGTGATATATTTGTGTGACAAAGTTGACAAAGGGCGGATAGTGCTGGTTATTTATTTATTTACTTATTAATTTTTTCCACTTCACAAAAATCTAGACATGGTCTGAAAGAATCTCAGTTGAGGAATTTGCTCCATCAGATTGGACTGAGGCGTGTTTGTGGGGCTGATTAGTGAAGAAGGGCCCAGCTCACTGTGGGAGGTGCCATCCCTGGGCAGGTAAGCCTATTTAAGAAAGGTCACTGAGCAAGCCAAGGAAAACAAGTCAGTAAGCAGAGTTTCTCCATGGTTTCTGCTTCAGTTTCCACTTCCAGGATCCTGCCCTGAGTTTTTGCCTTGAGTTCCCTTAGTTACTGACTGCAAAAATTAAGTGAAATACCCCCCCCAAGTTGCTTTTGGATAGTGTTTTTATCACAGCAACAGAAAGCAAATTAGAACGAAAATTGGTACCTTGCTCTGGAGTAAACATAACACCATAAATCAGTAGAAAGAGGATGGATTGCCCCAATCTATTGTGAGTGTGCCAATGTCATGGATCCAATGTCAGAATTTATTGAATAACAATAAACTCATAATCTATGTTCCTTTTGTTAGATGCCATTTGCCAAGTAGCCCTGGTGTTACCCTTAATATCTGGCTTTTGGTAAAGCCAGAGCTTTATTCTAATCTTAATTACCAATAGTAACTCTTAGATCGCACAGTATACACCACACGGTAATTATATCTCTCTATACGCATACATATGTAGGTTACAGAACGGCTATGAAGGAGTTAGGGATATTGCAGAGTTCAGAGAGTTCAAAGAGGCATTTTAGAAGGCAGAGTCAGAATATTGGTACAGATGCAAAGACAGTCACTCAAGGTGGTTAGATAAAACATTAAGAAACCTGGTTGGAGAGGGGCTGGAGAGCTGCTGGAGGCATTTGGAAGGGCTGCAGAGTGGAAGAATCCAGTCAAATGGCAGGGTTGAACCTCAGGGTACAGAGAGGTACCCTGAGGTTGAGGTGCAGAACTGAAGAGATCAAGTGCAGGACCAAGGTGCAAGACTGTAAAAGCAAGGCACAGGGCTGAGTCTGGATGGAGGAATGGATGGAGGAATGGACAGCAGGTTGAGAAGGTTAGATAAGGCACCTAAGCAGAGCTGAAGGCCTGGGGACAGCGGGCAGTTCTTCTCCTGTTACTTTCCTGATGTGTACCCTGGGTGGTCAGAAGACAGGTTGGTGGAGACATTACCATCACTGTGTTTGGTGTCCTCCTTTTTAAGGGGTCCAGGTGAGGGAGGGTGTTGTATACTTTAGTTGATTTGGTTCTGAGATGGTTTTAATATACCTGTGTGTTCTTATATTCCCAGTTTGCTTTGATTAGTTCATGGATGGGACATTCTTACTTTTAGGAAAGTTATTTATCAGTCTGTGCTTCATAGGTGGTGCTGGAGAATTGCGGCATTATGTGCACACCGAGATACAGAGTCATTCTGTCTTTGCATTTTGTACTCAAAATGAAGCTAGATGCTGCTTGTAAAATAGTCATCTGGGGAAGGTCTCAGCCTGAAAGTCACTGTTTTGTACAATACCTGGGTAACTTAGTGCATGGAACAGTCTGATTTCCACATTCACTCATTGGTAAATGGGGCAACTGTTCATTACAGTCTACCTCAGTATCCTTGGATTAGGATTCATCTCATAACACACACACCTCAAAGACACCAACATTTGTCAACAACCAAATCCCTTACATAAAATGGTATAGCCTTTGCATAGAACCCAGTTACAATTCCCTTCATCCTTTAACATCTCTAAATGACTACTAATACTTAATTCAATATAAATATTATCGTTGCTAGATCTTTTTATTTAGCAAATAAGGACAATAGGAAAAGTGTGTACAAACAAACTCACAAAAATTTTGAAGGAGAATAAGAGACAGTTCTAAACTAGGCAGTCAGGGAAGGAGGCCCCAGACTAGATCCAGCTGAATCCCAATTACTTGCACTTTCACCCACGAAGGCCTGCTTCTGTATTCCTGTCCAAACTCGGCCCTTTTGTCAGGCTTTTATTGCTACCCAGCCCCATGACTCTCTCTGGCAGGTGGCTCAAACTTTCTGCCATTGATTTACCCAGTGAGGTTCCTGGTTCTTATGACTGAACCAACCAGCGACCTCTATCCTACTCAGTCTAATCTAAAGGGAGAAAGGTGAGCCCAGTCTTGTTCCAGCAGCTACCCTATAGAATATAGATCCCAGATTCCCCAGAGGGATAGATGATGCTCCAATTCTAAACCTCTCCCCTTGCTGAGATTCTGCTTCTGTGTGAGCTGTGTGGAGTATTACTGTGTGCTGTGACTCCAAACTCTTTTAATTTGTTACCTGGTAAAGAAATGGACCTGAGAAAAGACCCTTAGGTGGCATCAGCTTGTGTTTGATCTTGGCTGATTACAAAGGAACATAAATATTTAGTACAGATGGAATTTTCCACAAACTTCTGGACTGGTGGTTGTTTTGAGCCATAGTCACAGAACCTGTGTAGGGAGGACTGATTTCATATCAATCAAAATATATTGGTTCACTTTACTTCACACATAGGAAAAAAGAAAAATCCAGTGCTGAAATAAGGCTAAACAGAAGTGTGAAATGCAAAACCTATAAGGTGACCAGTGTGTGTGTATGTATGCATGTGTGTGTGTGTGTGTGTGTGTGTGTAAACTGACCTTTAAATAGAGTTAACTTTTTAAAAAATTAAGACATTCTGTTAAAAGACAGGCACCATAAGCCAAATTAATAGGTGATGGGAGAAGAAAATAATTATATCTAAAACCTACAAGGAATTAATGTCTAAAATATACCAATTCCCCCAAAGTATGCTTTATAAAATGGGGATGATAATTATACTCATAGAAAGTAAAGTGGTGTGCACAGAGCTTGACAGAGCTAATGCTTACTGTTTTCTGTTTCTAGCTCCTATCCTCTGTGATGAAACCCAGTTGGTACTGAGCCAAGATTTACAGACCCTGACTTTATGGATTCTGCCTGGCTTCCTGTTGCTGGCTCCCGAGGCTACAGGACCATGCATGTACAAATATCCAGCCAGTCTGAGTCTCCACAGTCCATGTTTGACCAATGTCCTTGGAGACGCCAAGGGTGTTTTAAAGTGGGGAAAATAACAGAGGCCTTTCTTGTGACACAGAGGTGAAGCACTGTAGCTATGGAACCCACTGCCAGGTGACAGAGCAAGAAGATCCTGTTTCAAGGACTGAAGTGTGAATCTTGTGACTATCACATTTCAGCCTGCCAGAAGCTGGGCCCCAAAAGTACTCCATCCAGAGACCAGAGTGACCAGGGAAGAAGGCAGCTTCTCTGGCTCAGCTCTTTGTCCAGATATATGTCTGATGGGTGTGTGGGAAAACCAGCTCTTTCCTGCTGGGTTCCTAAGGACTTCCATGCCCAAAGGCAGGCTGGCCACAGAAATAGCTCTGTTCGTGGCAGACCAAACCTGCTCTCTTAAAGAAGAGCTTTGTCCTTTTCTGTGTTATGACATCAGCCTTGGGAGAGGCTCCTCAAGTGTGGCCCAGAGACTTGAATGATGATGCACTGGGCAGAAGGCAGCAAGCTACACTGAGTCAGTGACCTGAGCTGGGTTCACAGCGTGGACTTGGAGGAGGGATAAACGAGTCAGCCAGGGCCACTCCACTGGTAAGAAAGGAAGGGGAAATGAAAGGTGATTCTATGCTAGGTTCCTTCACACATGCTGGTTCCCAACCCTGGCCTTTCTACATCCATTTTACAGATGTAAAGACTGTAGCTCAGAGCCGGGCATGGTGGCACATGCCTTTAATCCTAGCACTTGGGAGGCAGAGGCAGGCGGATCTTTGTGAGTTCAAGGCCAGCCTGGTCTACAGAGTGAGTTCCAGGACAGCTGGGGCTACAGGGAGACCCTGTCTCAAAAAGACCAAAACAAACAAACTAACAAACAAACAAACAACAAAAAAACCCTGTAGCTCAAAGAACGAATATTGTTTATCAAAATTATTCAGCTTATAAATGTCTCCCAGATCTGGTAGACTTTAATAATAGTCATCATTTGTTGGTTATGTGATTGGTTGATATTCACTACATCATTTTCTTTCTCTACAGTCCTAGAGGAGGATAGATGGGGGTGGACTTTGTGAAGAAAGTTTGGCCAGGCCTATCCTTATCTGATCTTGGCTAGCTGATTACACTTCCCTGTGCTATGTTTGAATATGCTTTCCTGTGGTCAGCTGGCTTTGGGTGTGGTTTTTGGTTTCTCAGCAGCAGCTCTGTTCCCATGGTATAATGACATCCTTACAGTATCATGCTCTTCCTGTCATTTGGAGAAGATAGCATTTCTAGGAAATACATTATACAATATGGATGGGTTCTCTGTCCAGAAAGGAAACCAGACAGGGCATTCATAGCAGGCAAGAGCTTGCCTTCTGGCCTGTGAGCCAGGTAGAATTTCATCTCAGTGTTCCTGGGAGCTTGTGCTTTGACAAACTGTTTTCATTAGCCACTAACAGAAATATGCACTTGTCCTGGCTGGAAGGATGGCCTAGCGGTTAAGAGTGCCCACTGCTCTTACACAGGACCCGGGTTTGATCCCCAGCATCCACATGGCAGCTGAGAACCGTCTGTAACTCCAGTTCCAGGAGAACTCCAGTTCCAGGGGAATCTGACACCCTCTTCTGGCCTCCGTGGCATTGCACGACACAGGTACACAAACGACATGCAAACAGTACATTCATACACATAAAAAAAATAAATACATAAATAAATTTTAAAAAATCAGGTTAAAAAAATTAAGTTAAAAAAATATGCACTTGTCCAAATATCTGCAAATGGTGTGCATGTGTGTGTGTGTGTGTGTGTGTGTGTTTAAGATATCACAGGTATTTTTTGTTCTCACTCATGTATATTCTACAAAGTAATGCATTTCACTATGACATTATACATGCATAAAATGTACTTTGTAGACATTCACTCCTTTACTGTTTTCTCATCCTCTTTCCTCCTCATCCTTTTCCCTTTCCATATCTGTAATAGTCTCCACTTTAATTTCTTCTTATTGCCAAATTCTCCAAATGATAGAAAAAATGTAGTACTTCTTTGGGAGTCTAGTTTATTTTGCTTAACACCATTATCCTAGTTCTAGCCATTGTCATGTAAACAATATAATTTCATTCTTCTTTGTGGATGAATAAAACCCCACCATCGGTATATACCCCCTTTACTCATTAATTAATTAATTAATTCATTCATTCATTCATAGGGCTGATTTTATAACTTAGCTATTGCGAGCAGTACCTCCGTAAACACAAGTATGTGAGTGTTAGTTCGCTTTCTATAGTGGTGGCAAACTACCGCAGGCATTTTTGTCCCAGTGCTATCTGAGAGCAGAAGAATTGGCAACTGCTGCATGTTCTTGCCCTGGTCTCTAAGGTCCATGTTCATGATTAGTAACCCTCATCATCATCTCAGTGAAAATAGATGAATCACAGTGTACCTGCTCTATGCTGGGCATTGTAGTAAGCTCATTTGATGGTCACCGCAGTCCTCTCCTGTGTATCATTCAGGGTTAGTTTGACCGCAGGTATCAGAGACTCAACTTCTGTGGCTTAGTTATGGGAGGGATTTACTTTTCTCACAGAAGCCCATCCATCAGCTCTTTAGGGCAAGTTTGGGGACGCTTTACTGCCCTTAGGAACTCAGTTTCCTTCACTGGGATTTTCTTTGTCATGCTTGCAACAGGCAATTTTATGTGTTGCAATCAATTTCTAAACAGAAAGTGGGAATTAGGGCAAAGGCTGTGGTAAAACAAAAAAGTGAATTCAAGTTGACTATACACCTTCTAACAAGCTTCCTCAGAGCATCCGTCTGGGCCCTGTGCTTGCAACTCCAGTCCAGAACTACCTGGCACCATCACATCTGTTGTTATCCAGGGGCGTCCAAGTCAGTCCCCTGGTTGATAAGAAAAGGAAGAGCAGATATTGGTTACTTAACTCACAGGACCTACCTCAAGTAGTTAATGTTTGTTCAAAATTTATAGACAAGGAAAGCAAAATTAGAGGAGTTTGTCAAAGGTCATCTAGTGAGGAAGGAGTATGGAGAACAACCCAGGCATGTCTCACTCCAGAGTCACACTCCTAAGGTCTGTGTGTAACTGATGCTTGACAGGTTTGGGATGGAGGGGAAATGAGTTTAGTGGTTCTCTCAAGAACAGGATGAAGGATTGATTTTTCAGCTTACTTTTCCTTTGGCAGTGTGGGGACTGAGTTACACACCCAGTACCTTTTCAACTTCTTTACAGAGCAAGTTCCAGGCCAGCTGGGGCTGAAGGGAGACCCTGTCTTAAACACACACCCCCCCAAAAAAAAGAAAGAAAGAAAGAATAGTACTAAGACCAAGACAAAGGTATGAAAGATATGGAAACAGGACTTGGTATAGGACAAGGAAGTGTTTGCTAACGATTAAGAATGAGGGATTTTGCAGTTGAAGCGTCCAACTCCAAACAGGGATACCCTGTCCAAGCTGGATTTCCCCTCAGAGGAGATTCTTGAACTGCTAGGAGTTGGGGTCAATTTTGAGTTCAAGATTCTGGTCTATAAAATGGAAATAGTTGTGATAGAACACTCATGGGGGAGGGGGGGTGCTGAATCCAGCCTGGATGCCTCCTGATTGCTTAGAGCTAGACTGACTGTGTCATTTATTTATGGCACAAACTGGCATTTTTAAAAAAGAGTAAAATAAAGATTTATTAGCCATTCTGCTGGGACTAAAGAGGAGCCCCAGCAACCAGAAGCTGCAGCTGTCCTTGCTGTAGACTCCTGGTGAATACAAGAATGGGGTGCCTGGATATCAAGGCATCCATAGATGCGAGAATGGCCAGAAAGGAGCCCTCTACTCCTAGAAGCTAGACCTTCCCAGAGGTCCTGATGGGCTTTGATGACAGCTGTTGAAGTCTATTCTGAAAACACGTGTCTGACACAAGCTGTGTGCTCTGGATCTCCTCTAAATGACTCATGTTTAAAAGTCAATTAGCTGGGGTGACGCTGTGTTGCTTTCTGAGTCATGAACCCAGCCAATGCTAGGCTGAGAAGGGAGATTGGTTTTCACACACTGGATTGCTTCCTCAGCTTTTAAAAAAGTGCTTCTTTGGTTCGCTCAGTGATCTTGGGCAAGTCACAACCTCTCTCAATGGTTTAGTTTCTCCTTTGATGGAGATATAATTGGAAAAATAATTATAATAGGAGAATAAAAATTTCAGGATCTTCCAACAAAAGATTCTTCGTGGAGCTGAATGATATTATTTTTATGACTATAGTTCACAGAGCTGCTTCTCGAGCCATCTGCCTCCCAGTACACAGATTTTGCTCATGACCGATATTTGATGATGTTGGCAGCAGAGACGAGGGCAGAAATTTCTTTGGGTCTTGTATTTCCCCGTTAACCTGCTCCTGTCTGGCCCTCAGTGTCTGTTAGTAACCCAGTGGGAATCACAGACACGTGTTTCCTGGCAGAGGTAGCCGATTCAGAAAACTTTGTCATAATGATTCTAGAAATATTGTATTCCTTCCTTAATTTTTATTCAGTAGCACTGATTGAGTGCTACTGTGTGCCAGGGCAAACGGCAAGCTTTAGGCTCTTCCATGTCTGTTGGATCAAGAAATTTGTGAGATGAAGAGTTTGGAGGGTTGGTCTGCCACAAGTTTGCATCTCTCCTATGTATCCTACTGACCAAATGGAAGCACTGCTGTGTATCCATTTCCTAAAGGAAGGAGACCAAATTCCTTAGAATGCACAGGCTTGGCCATGTTCACCTCTCTGTCTCACGTTTCACCAAGTCTCTCTTGTCACATAAAGCCTGTCCATTTGCACCTTCCCAGAACACCAAGCTTTTCTGTTCCTCTAGGTCAGGGATTGGCAGTTGTTTTCTGTGAAGGGCCAGATAGCAAGTATTTTTGGCTATAGCATATATCTCTGCTGCAACTATTCAGTGCTCCTGTTACCACATGAAAGTGCCATAGCCAAAATGTGATTAGATGTGCAGAGCTGTGTTCAAATAAAACTTTATTTACACAAACAGACAATGGGCCAGATTTGATCCTTGGGTTATAGTCTACTGCTGTCTTTTCAAGACTTTTGCTCATGCTTAGGTCTTCTACATGTCTACATTAAATACTCCTTCCTCCCCCATTCATTTGATAATTACCTACTCAGTTATAAAGCCCTTTATTACTGCCTTGGGTAGGGAATTAACTGGAAATACTAGTTACACAAGGAAAAAAAATGCTTGTTGCTGTAAACTTGGGAAACAGAACCTGGCACATAGAATCAGTACTTATTGAATAGAGGTCTTGAGAAAGGAATACATATAATATTTGCATAACATCATCATTAAAATGTATCTGATTGGTCTGCCTCTGCTGTGAAACAAATAGCTGTGCTTCCTACTTGTTTCCAGCTTCTCCTCTAATCACATTTGTACACGGCACCCTCATGAGTTACAGAAAATTCAACCCATGTTTTCTCCCTTAACCTGGTGGTAAATTTCACTCTTTTATGGACTGCATGAATATATTTACACATTTTCATTCACCTAACAATATTTAATGTGTACCCATACAGGGCAGACTTGCAGTCTGGCCCCCAAAACATCCCTGACACATGTTTTTTGAGTAAAAAAGACAGAACTGAGCAAAGATGTCCATGGCCAGAAATGCATTTGCCTCTTTGTTATAAGTGTTCCAGAGTGAAGAATTATCTTTACAGACAGGATGCTGGAAGCCCTGTGCTGTGTAGAGGGGTTTGGTCAGGAGCTTTCCCATCGAGCTTTGCTGGCCTTATCTGGAATAGTTTGGTGACTTCCCATCTGCTTCTGTCATCCACTTTCTCTAGGTGTCCGGGTCACCTACTTTCTGGTGACTTCTTGTGGCTGAAGCAACTTTCCTCTTTCTACCAAGACAAGTCACGTGACTTTACAGGGTGCCAGAGCAGTGCAACAGTGTGCTGTTTTTTTCGTGCCTTTATTTTTACATAAATATCTTTTTTTTTTTTTTTAGCTGCTCCCTGAGAGAGTTGGACTAGATGGGTGAAGAAACTTTAACCTGCAGTATGAGGTATTGAAGTAACTTCCTTGCAGAGTCCAAACCTTTTCTTTTTAAATACAGTCTCTGGTCCTTCCACACTGACTTTTTTTTTCAAATGTGAAAAGGAAGATTGATAGCTCAGGTTACAGAAATTATTTCTTGGGGGTTGGGCGTGGTGGTACATGCTTTTAATACCAGCACTTGGGAGGCAGAGGCAGGAGGATCTTAGATCCAAACAGTTTCTAACAGAAAACTGTTATTTATATTGATGAAAGGTAACTATTGCATTGAACATGTTGGCAAACTGAGGAGATATTTAAAAAGTTGAGAATCCGTTAACAGCACTGGAAGTTGTTAGCATTCTAAGTAACAAATTCTAAGTTGTTAGCATTCTAGTATTCAAATCTCTTTTGGATTTTATTAAAAATGTAACAGTAAATTTAAAAAGTCAGTTCTTTTTTTTATTTAAAAAAATTTTTTTTTAATTTTATTTATTTTTGTATGTGTATGAGTGTACTGTCTGTATGTAGGTCTGTGCACCCATGTCGTGCAATGCCGCGGAGGTCAGAAGAGAGTCTCGGATTCCCCTGGAACTGAAGTTCTCCTGGAACTGGAGTTACAGACGGTTCTTAGCCGCCATGTGGGTGCTGGGGATCGAACCTGGGTCCTCTGCAAGAGCAGTTGGTGCTCTTAACCGCTAGACTATCTCTCCAGCCCCAAAAGTCAGTTCTTACCAAGTAGTTTATAATGTGGAAGAAAATCTTGGCACAAAATTCTTCAGTTTATTTTATCTGTAAGTGAATCGTATAGTTTTCTTTTTGAAAGTTTTAATATTGTCTTCCTTTTTAATAACTTATTTTATACATATTGTACATCTTGTAATTAATGGTCAAAATGTATACAAAGGGATTGATCGTCAAAACATGTACAAAGAAATAACTGTAAAACCGTTTTGTCTGTTCTATTGGACCAAAGTTGTAGTTTTTTGGAGTGTAATAGCAGTGTGTTCAGAGAGTAAAAAACAAAACAAAATAAAAAACTTTAAATAAGGCATGCATGTGTTTGAGATAGCTTGTGTTCATCCCCATAACTATAAAGATGGTAGCTTAGTGGTATTGCATGCTTCCTATAATTTAACTCTTCCCACTGATGTCCAAGACAGTGAGACATTTCATTCCAGTCTCCTGTGAGAGAACCTGGGACTTACTGTGTTAGACACATTATTTAGTTAGTCATACAAAGAAACTTTAGCTCCTTTTTTCTTCTTGCTGGAGAGCCTGTTTCCTCCTAAAACAACAACAGCAGCAGCAGCAGCAGCAGCAAATGCCTTTGAATGGAAATTCTGAAATTGTATATGTCTATTTTAATACTCAACAATGAAAGAATCTGTGAATACATGTAAATATGTTTAATAAATTTAATCGGTCTACATAGTGAGTTCCAGGACAGATGGGGCTACAGGGAGACCCTGTCTTGAAAAGGCCAAAAAAAAAAAAAGAAAAGAAATTATTTCTTGGATTTATGGAAGCAAAAAACAATGTGAAAGAGTTTACACCATCTTCTCAATACTTTAACAACCCATTCTAAAAGTAAGCAGAAGTGACTATTGATTATCACAGCAGAAGTAAAATCACCTCATTCCCTTTCAACCTGGCCAGATGTAGATTTTCAGTGGTTAGCCAGGAAATTAACATGTTTATGTCAGAGGCAGAAAGAAGAAAATGGTTACAGCTGGTTACAAAACAAACATCAAACCTGCAGGCTGCTTCTCAAGTTACCAGAGCAAATAGGAAAGTGAAGGTTGGGGGTTGAGGCTCAGTGTGTTGGGTAAACACCAGGGAAAATAAGAATGTTCTACTTCTCTGTCTCTTCCTCTCTCTCTTTCAACAGGGTCTCACTCTATAGTCCAGCATGGTCTGGAACTTGCCATGTATCATTACCTGGCTTCCTTTCTAAATAGAAGAGAGCAGTCAGGGAAGCGGTGGCTGAAATAGAGCACAGGGCTGTCTGTGCACTAACTTATCCCCCCCTTCCCCCTAGGTAACAGCAAACTAAAAGTTCCTTTGTGCTGGGCCCCTCCTCTCCTTGAGAAGAAGCTGCAGAGTTGACTACCAAGGGGGGAGGAGATGGCCACCTGCCTGTGCAAGAGAGAGCAGGGCCACAAGCTGATTTTGATTGTAAGAGAATAAACAGGACTCGCTAGCCAGGACCACAGATGGTAGTAGATATCAGGGAGAAAAGCTGGAGGACATGTGAGCCAATCCCACTGCAACAAATACGTACATTGGTGGTTAGGAACTTCTAGCAAGTTCGTCATTCGTAAGCTCTTGCCATGGTATGTTTTGAACTGGCTTATAAGATGCGTGCATGCACATGTATTTAGGTAGGTAAGATGTTGACAGATGAGTTTTCATAAATCAATGTGCTCTATGCTTGCCTGAGGCATAAGAGTTTAAAATAAAAGCCTTTAATCCTACCACTCAGGAGGTAGAGGCAGGTGGATCTCTGTGAGTTTAAGGCCAGCCTGGTCTACAGAGCGAGCTCCAGGCCAGCTGGGACTAAAAGGGAGACCCTGTCTCAAAAATACATATATATATATAGGATAGATATATATATATATATATATATTATCTTCTCTGCTTTTACTCACGTTTCTGGAAAGAATGAACACTTTAGAAGTTTTCATCAAAAGTTGTCATTATTGGGCAGTGTATAATAGACCCTAAATCCACATATCCTTTGACTCTGAAGTTTCATTTTAAGAGATTGATCTCATAATCCTCATTACACATATATGCAAAAATGCATTTGTGCAGACCTACATGCAGACAATACATTCATACATATAAATAAATAAATAAAATAAAATAAATTAAAGAATGCATTTGTGAAACTTTGAGGGGCTGGAGAGATGGCTCGGTGGTTAAAAGCACCGACTGCTCTTGCAGAGGACTTGGGTTCAACTCCCAGCACCCACATGGCAGCTAAAAACCATCTTTAACCCAGGTGTGGTGGCACACGCCTTTAATCCCAGCACTTGGGAGGCAGAGTCAGGAGGAACATGTGAGTTCAAGGCCAGCCTGGTTTATAGGGCTAGTTCCAGGCCAGCTGGAGCTACAGGGAGACCCTGTCTCAAAAACACCAAACAAGAAAGGAAAGAAAGAAAATTTGGAACAACTGCTGTCTATCAGAAGGGGCTGGGTAAACACAAATTCATATTACAGGATAAAGTATAGATGTGCAACAAGCTTCACAATGTGTGAAGGGTCACTAGAGCATGTAAGAGTACTGGAAGGGGCCTGGGCTTGGAAACACACACATGCTTATATTGTACCCATAGATTGCTTCTAGGTTACCCAGGAGATGTAATAATGGGAGTCTCTGTGGAAACAATTAGAAGAAGCTTCCAGATGTCCTCAGAACTTTGCTTTCCACTCCCTGCTGTTTTGCACTGTTTGAAATTGTAATCTGCTGGGTGCATAAGTCATTTTCAAAAAAAGAATTTTAATGAAAACGTTACTCTTCCCAATTAATTAGGGTTTTGCTGCAGGTGGTATCAGTGTTCAATGAAATAGACTGAAATATTCAGTTTGATTCATGAGCTAGAAATGGCTTCGAATCCTATGGAAGGAGGCATCTTTCAGCTTCCACCAAGCTGCTATTTTTGTGCTGATGGTCTGGGAGCCTAGACAGCTTGCATAGGAAGCTCAGCACCACTCCCAGCAAGGCACACCGAAGGCCCTTTCTTTTTGACAGGCAACCCTGCCTCCCAAATCACTTATTAAAGGCTTCTACTATCCAGGTCTCTTCCAATTCCAATACTTCTGAAGGATTCATCAACACCATTTTCTCTTTGTCTGTGTATGACAAGGAATGTTTGGAAGGATAGACACCCACTGAGTTTGTTACATTAAATAATATCTTGCTTCATCCCAGAAGCTATAAAACCAGTAGCTTTCAGAAACCAGTCATATGACAGTGACCTAGCAACATCTTTCTGAAATCAAGCTCATGAGTGGAAAAGTGCAGAGGAGCAGCCAGAGTGCTTCTTTTTTTGAGACCTGTCACTGAATTAGCACTAGGTGTTTAGAAGATGGGCCTCGCTTAACCTTCTGCTGGCCTATGTTGTCTCTTGTAATGTTCAGTGCATTGTTAATGAATCTTTCATTTGCCTAAGTATTCTGTCTTCTCTAGTTTCAGAATGTAAACTCCTTAGGCCAGGCATAGTGGCACACACTTGTAATCAAAGCACTTTGAAGGCAGAGGCAGGAGGATCACTGTAAGTTCTAGGGCTTCCTGGTTTTTGAGTTCCAGTTTGGCCAGAGTTACAAACTGAGTCCCTGTCTCAAACAAACAAACAAACAAACAAACAAAAACAACAAAGAACAACAAGAACAAAAACCAATGACTGTAAACTCTATAAGTATGAGACCAGTGTTATCCATTCATTATCTATTATTCATTCATTCAGTTATGGAGAAATATTTAATGCTTATTTCATGTATGGAGCATTGCTATGTCCCAGGGAATCCGAAAATAATTAAGATACATCCTGTGCTCTCAAGGTGTTCACTGTCTTCTAGACTCTTCACAGTCTGTTCATCTTATTCAGGTTTGTGTCTCCCAAGGTGATGATCACAGAAGAAACTCAAGGGTACTGGATGAATGTTGGCTGCTTGAGTCGGTGTTCAGGCTATAACCCAGAAGAGCACCCTGACACTGTGGGCGTGCATTATCATTTTTGCTGATGGGCTTTTGGAAATTTACCAATTTCTCAAGAGTTATTAACAATAGCTTTGGAGAAGCCTATTTCTTTCTTTCTTAGAATACATGGTTTTGGGCCTGGAACCTCTATTAAGGTGGAAGATAGCACTCTCATCCAGCCTTAGCCTTAGCCACCCTCTCTTTTTTGTGTTTACTTTTCACCTGGACAAACAGTGGCTGATCTTGGGAAGAGGAACTCCTTTCAATCGAGGAAAGAGGAACTCTCAATTGAGGAAATACCTCCATCAGATAGGCCTGTGAGAATGTCTGTGGGGCATTTTCTTGATTGGTAACTGATGTAGAGGGGCCCAGCCTACTGTGGGTGGTGCCATCCCTAGGCTAGTGGGCCTGGGCTGTGTAATAAAGGTAGCTGAGCAAGTTGGGGAGCAAGTTGGGGAGCAGCATTCCTCTGAAGTCTCTGGTTCTTTTTTTACCTCCAGGTTCCTGCCGTGAGTTCCTGCCATGGTGACTTCCCTCTGCGATGAGCCAGTTACCCGAAAGTGAAATAAACTGTTTCCTGGCCCTAGTTCTTTTTGGTCATGGTATTTATCACAACAGAGAAGCACATCAGGACAGCTGCTCTTCAAAGGGACACAGGAAGAGGGCAGGAGTCTGGGAAAGGTACCATTCCTTAGTGCTGTGGAAGGCCTGGAACTCCACACACTTCCCCTCATTTAGTGAACAACCACCCCAAAGTGTTGGTCTGGCATCAGTAGGGAATAAATGCATATGCATGTATCTGTATGTGCTTATACTGTATTTGCTTATAATTTTAAATGGCATGTCAAGCACTGTCTCATAAGATAGTTGTCTGAAGAAGTATGGGCCATGACTCTTAAGGAGGCAAAAACATTGAAGGAACACATGGAAGATAAATAACCGCAGGAAAACTAAATAACAGTAAGGAGAGGATTTTAGAGCTGGCTAGATCCATAGAGACCAGAATTTCCTTGAATGGTATGTGATGACCATTGGTGGTATATAAAATGATTTTCAATATTATGTGCTTCAAATTTTCATTGTTTATTTTAGTATGCATTAGAAGAATCTAAACCTAGCATGTCTAACCCTCAAGGACATATATATACTCTTACTTACTCGGAGGAGGATACTAAGTGAGTTGATGTCAAGATAGCCTAAAGGACTGTATCATGTAAATAGCTGTTTATAAAGGATACGCATGGGGGCAGGGCCAAGAGTCTGACATGCTATTTAAATCGCCCAAGTTTGGGAAATAAAGACCAAACTACTTCTCTGGGATTCAGAGAGGTTAAGTGAGTTGCGGCCTGGTCATGGAGTCAGACCTGCTTCCTGACTAGCCCTCTGGCCCCACATCCTCATTCGGTCGCCACTTCCTATTTTGCAGATGAGGAAACTGCAGCTTGAATAAGTCATCTGTTTTGAATGTAGACTCCCATGCAAATCTGACTGTGAGGGAGGAAAGAAAGTAGTTTGTTTGGTACAAAACCAAAGTGAGAGCCTGACATGGTGGTACACACCTTTGATCCCAGCACTCAGGAAGCAGAGGCAGGTGATCTCTATGAGATCAAAGCCTGCCTGGTCTACATAATTCCAGGCCAGCTGGGGTACAGGGAGACCCTCTCTCAACAGAACAAAATCCACCCCACCCCACCCCAAAGTTAGTATTTATAGAGTGCTTATTGTACACATCAGTCATACATAGTCATTTATAAGATGTAATTGAATATTTCTATCATCCTATTCAGAGTAGAAAATTAAGGAACAAAGATTACGTAGTTTTTACACTATGGCTTGCACAGCTTGGATTTGAACCCAGGTGGTCCAGCTCCAGACTTTTTCCCCTTAACCATTACGCACTCAGATCACCAATACGTGAAGAGGTGAATGAGACAACTTGTGCAGCTGGTGAAATGAGCTGTTCTGTTCAGGAAGTGTGGTACTTCTCAGTCCTGCCTCAGATTCTCCAACCGGTCTCTTGTTTATTCCCTGGAAGACATTGTTCTTTATTCCATAAATTAAAAATAATTTTTTAGACAAGTTCTCACTACATAGCCTGGGCTATCCCAGAACTTAAGACTTAAGAGTCTTCTGCCTCCACCCTCCAGGTGTGTGAGTCCAAGCCTGCTTTCTTTTTTCCTTTCTTTCTTTCTTTCTTTCTTTCTTTCTTTCTTTCTTTCTTTCTTTCTTTCTTTCTTTCTTTCTTCTTTCTTTCCTTCTTTCTCTCTTCCTTCCTCTTTTTCTTTCTTTCTCTCTTCCTTCCTTTCTTTCTTTCCTTCTTTCTCCCTTCTTTTCTCTTTCTTTTTCTCTCTTTCTTGCTTTCTCTCTTTTTCTTTCTTTCTTTTTCTCTTTCTTTCTCACTCTCTCTCTCTCTCTCTCTCTCTCTCTCTCTCTCTCTCTTTCTTTCTTTCATCTTTTTGAGACAGGGTCTCCTTGTAGCCCCACCTGTCCTGGAACTCACTATGTACACCAGGCTGGCCTGGAACTCACTGCCTCTGCCTCCTGAGTGCTGGGATTTAAGGCGTGCACTACCACGCTGGGCCAATGTGCAGAAACTTCCAAGAAGAATCTATGATTACCAGAAGTAATCCTTTTATAAGACTAATATTTTAGTGTATGATGATGAAAAATAGAAAGGAAGAGTCCCACCTTATCTAAGGCTCAGAAGGAAGACGTCATAGGAGGTGAATGAGGCCCAGCAGTGCCCGTTCATGGCAAGTTGACAGTGACAGGACAGGAGGCCCGCATCGGAGTGGGCCAGGCACTGCGGGGGGTCACCAGGTGCAGAGAAAGCTCTGCCTGCTGCCCATTGCTTGGCAGGACACCCCGCATCGAACAGGTGCTTGGTGCCTCTGGAGCGATTGGAAGCCTGAATGGAAACAGTAGGCAGGGAGGTGGGCAATTAGAGGTGAGACATGCAGCAAACATGCACCTGACTTCGTCACTTTACTCCACATAAGGCAGAAGAGGGGACTGCCGAGTTTTCAGTCACTAGGGAAAAGAATGGCGCATAGACTGCTGAACGGTGCCTCTGGTGTAGCTAAGATTCCTCGATTTGGGGAAAATTTTTATTCACCCCGCCCCCCATTGTAGTGGCCCCAGTTCAAGCTCCGGGCCTCCACTTCCTTAGGTGAACAGACCTCATTCTCAATTCCCTACGGGGTGCTACCGGGTGGGCCAAGCCATTTGGGTCCTGTCCTGTTGCCAGCCTCCTCAGCAGGGGTGCCTGCGGAGGATCAGCCTATGGCAGTTTATCTCCCTAGCAGGTGCTGACAGCTGAGCCATTCCACACACCTTTGGGGCAAAGAACTGCCGGGATCCAGGGCCAAGTTCAAAGCTCGAACATTCCTTCCAAAGCTTCCAGGAGCACCCTGGAGGGCCTGCTCCCACGATACAGAAGTCACAGGGTAGCGGGCTCATTACAGATGCGCCACCTGGGCCTCTCGGACTTGCGCAACCATTCCACAGAAACATTTGTTCAGAGTGGCAACAGGACTCCACATCGCTTTCAAAAATATCGCTTTCAAAAATGTGGCGCATCGGCCCGCACACACTTACACGACACTAAAGCTCTTCACCACCAGGTGGTTAAGGCTGCCTGATCGGGCTGTCAGGAGGGAAAGGCATGACTTACTGTAGCCTTTGGCCCCAGGGCACCGAACACTCAGTACCTTGTACCCCGTTAGCCTTGGGCTGTAAAGCCTCTGATAAAATGTTCCTTTTTGGTGTTTGTTTTTCCTGGCAGTCTCGTTTCAGGATATAAATGGCTCATTATTTCCATCCCATAGACCCTGTCTTGGTTTATGAAATAACGGGAAGATTGGTAAAAGTCATCCTTGGGGTGACCCCCTTCCATGTCATGACCTTGACCAGAGGCCGAATTTCCAGACTTGATAATGCCATCTACTGCTGAGTCCGGGTGGGTTAAGTTGTCTGGGAAGCATCAGCAAGCAGGGGGTATAAATATATTTACACTAAAGCACTTGGTGCTGCTAAATGCCAGGAAGTGGCACAGACCTTCCTCTCACTCCAGCCCTGCAACCTTTCCAGAGGACATTGGGAAAGCTTCAGAGGTTACCAAGCTGGAACAGGGTCCCTTCCCAGACAGGTCATTTTCCCTGCAGCACGACTTGGAGTCGATTTTTATTAAGTATCAAGTAGCTGGCCCAAAGCAGTATAAATAGCGAAAGAGCATATGACAGCCCCAGAAATGAATGTGGCTAGGGCCCAGGCAGAAGGCACCCAATGTGTTTACTGTTACCCACATCTACAAGGAGATGTCTGCCCAGCAACGGTCCAGGAAACGTGTGGGACCTAGACAATGACTTCCTAAGGCTTAATCTTAACTGTCTTAGAAGAGTCGTCTTCTTACTTTAGGAAATCAGTGGATCACACAGTTAAGTCAGTAGAGGAACCAAAGGTTAGAAGGGATTAAGTGTCATTTGGAAGCAGAAACTGGCTGATACCAACCATCCTGTGGTCAGCCAGGTATGAGCATGGGCAAAACATGGAAACATGACTTATTTGGGGCGGGAACTGACAACAGCCAGCAGGCAGGAGGGACTTCAGTTGAATTTTGAAACAAGGGAAATCTGGAGTGGATTTAATTTGACCCATTAACTTGGTCTTCTGTTCCCTACATTTACGTTGGGGTATGCAGTCCATGTAAGCCATGCTTTACTGAAATGAATCAGATGACAAAGAGGCCACTGAGCTGTCTTACACTAGCTGTTTCTTGTCAGTCTAGTCCCCACTGCCTAGAGCTGTTGACGCCTCAGAAGATAAGCTTGTGTTCTTACATTGGTGGGGAAGGCTGTGAAGACAAGGGGTGCTGAACGTGCCCCCCAGACACAACAGATTTTGAAGGCAGTCCCGGTCCTGCCGCACCTGCAGCTTCCTGTTCACCTTCTGAGGGAGACAGCCACTTCCTTTCAGACCTAAATTCCAAACATTTCAAAGACTGATTGTACTGTCAGTGCCCTCTCCTTCCAAAGACATATCATGCCCTATTTGTTAAAAACGAGTATCTTGGGCTGGAGAGATAGCCTAGCGGTTAAGAGCGCCGACTGTTCTTGCAGAGGACCCGGGTTCGATCCCCAGCACCCACATGGCGGCTGAGAACCGTCTGTAACTCCAATTCCAGGAGAACTCCAGTTCCAGGGGAATCTGAGACCCTCTCTGACCTCCGCGGCATTGCACGACACGGGTGCACAGACCTACATGCAGACAGTACATGAATACACATAAATAAAATAAAAAATTAAAAAAAAAAAAACAAAAAACAAAAAACGAGTATCTTTACTTTGCACCCAGAACTAGGCCAGTGACCAGGAGGAGCTGATAACCTTGAAATCCTGCCAGAGGGTATGGGGCGCAGGGGAAGCCCTGTCTCCTTCCCCCAGACTCACTCTTACTTCCACAAAGACAGGTTGGCTTCCACCTCAATATTCATTCTGTTTCTTTCTCTATAAAACAATTTTAGCATGACAAAGTCCCTAGCTAAGAGACGACATTTCTGAGCTTTTCTCTCAGTTAGGGATGCTGCTCAGGAGATCTAAAGAGATATTTTTGACTGATAAAGATAACCAGATAAAACACAAGGTGCTTAGGTAAATTTGAGTTTTGGTAAAGAGCAAATAATTTTTAATTACAACTGTACATATAAGTATACCCATGTTAGTATTTTTGTGTTTTTATCTGGGAACTCAATGTACAGGGTTTCTAGAATGGAGGGTAAATACAGTCTTTTCTTTTTCTCATTTCTTTTCTTTCCTGGGGCAGAGATGGGATAGTGGGGACTTTAGCAAACATCTGGAGGCATGGTTAAGGGTGACAGAAGTGAAAGACAGAGGACTTGGTTCCCTAGAGACTAGATGCTTATAGACATTTTTATGTGTGAGAACAAGCCACTGGTCTTTACTAGCTACGAGTTGTGTCTCTGTGATTTGTGTCTAACTGCTATCCCTTAACAGAGGGTGCAGTGTTAATTTCATGTTCGGTAGAGTTTGTTCGCCATGTACCATTTCGCTTCTGCCCTTTATTTATTGAAATGACTCTATCTTACGTATAGATATGTACATACATGGACATAAACATACATGCACACACATATAAAATGAGACAAGGTCTTATGCCACTCAGACTGGCCTTGAACTCCTGATCCTCTTGCTTTCGTCTCCTGAGCCCTGGGATTATAGGTGTAATAGTCCCACTCCACCCAGTATTCTAGTTTGCTTTCTGTTGCTCTGATAAAACACTACGACCAAAAGCAACATGGGAAGGAAAGGGTTTGTTTCATCTTTCAGGTTAAAGTCCATCATCAAGGGATGCCAAGGCAGGAACTTGCTCCAGGATTCTATTTCTTATATAGCCCAGGCCCACCTGCCTAGGGCTGGTGCTGCCCACAGTGGGATGGGCCCTCATACATCAGTTAGCAATCAGGGAAATGCCTCACCGACAGCCCCACATGGCAATCTGATGGAGGAAATTTCTCAGTTGAGGTTCCTTCTTCCCAGGTATGTCAAGTTGACAACCAAGATTAGCCATCACACCTGGTATTTATTATTTATTTATTTATTTATTTATTTATTTATTTATTTATTTATTGTGTGTGTGTGTGTGTGTGTGTGTGTGTGTGTGTGTGTGTGTGTGTTTGAGACAAAGTCTCTCTGAAGCTCCAGCTGGTCTGGAACTTGTTATGTAGATCAGCCTGGCCTCAGGCTGGCCTCGACTTCACAGAGATCTGCCTGCGTCTGCCTCCCAAGTGCTGAGATTAAAGGCATGCATCCCCATGCCTGGCTCTATTTACTATATTTTTATTTTTTAATTTAATTTATTTATTTATGTGTATGAATGTACTGTCTGCATGTAGGTTTGTGCACCCGTGTTGTGCAATGCCGTGGAGGTCGGAAGAGGGTGTCGGATTTCCCTGGAACTGGAGTTCTCCTGGAATTGGAGTTACGGACAGTTTTTAGCTGCCATGTGGGTGCTGGGGATCGAACCTGGGTCCTCTGCAAGAGCAGTCGGTGCTCTTAACCACCAGGCCATCTCTCCAGCCCCTATATTTTTAAAGGATTCTGAAAGAGGCAGACTATTCTCTACATCCTCAGGATTATGGCCATTAGCATGTGCTTCTGCACAGTACTGTTACTTGGCTGTTTTACATCTTGAGCAATTGCTTTAGATAGTATTTCTGAAACATAATGGTTCTTAACTCTGCACATTCTGCCTGAAACTCAACTCATACATAATGATGCTCTTAAACCTCAGAATCACATCTCATAAAAAAGTTTCTCTCATGTGCTATAAAGGCTAGTTAAGGATAGTCATGTGTTCAGACAAAGCTAATTTGTAAAGCAAATCAATAAGTGAAGAAGTAGGTGCCAGGCATGATAGGAGATTCCTATAATCCCAGCACTCAGGAGACTGAGGCATGGAGGATTGTAAGTTTGGGCCAATCTGGATGGCATAGTGACTTCAAGGCCAGCCACAGCAATATGATGATATCTTGTTTCAAAAGCAACAGCAACAAAGTCAGGAATGATATAAAATATAACTCCTTCAACAAGTCACTCCTTTGAGTATCCACTGTGAGGCATTCTGGGAAGTGAAGGGAAAGAGTCAAGAGGTTTCTTTGCATGCAAGGCCGAGCTACCTGGTTAGCCTAGCTGATTATAAGGGGAAAGAACGTTAGCTGGGCTGACAACTGGCTAAATACCTGCTTTCCTTTTTGCAGTGGAATCTTTTGAAGGTTAAGTAACAGTAAATAATCAACCAAGCTTTCTCAGATTGGCTGCATTTACCTTTCTTTGAAAGTCCTCCCCTCCCCTCATAAATACAAAGCAACTTTGAAATAGAGCAACATTTTCTTACAGAATGCCCTGTTCAGACATTCAGAGATCAAGACCAGGCCTGGCCTGGCTGGCAGAGACTGTCTGCCTGAGGTGGCTGCATTCTGTGGGTGAGGGCTGCGAGTTAGAATTTAACAGGAGAGAGGGGAGGAGACTCTTGCTTCATTTTCGAAGTCTCTGAACAGGCCTTCCAGCTCCACCTGTCAGCAAGGTGTGCAAGGAGCTGGGATCCAAACCACAGAAGACAGGTGATGCTACGACAGCAACAAGTAACTCAGGGGAATTAAACAATGCAAAAATGGAGACAGATCAGCCTGGAAAATCTGTCTTGAGGTCTGATGAGAGGTTGTTGACATCACGATGGGGAGGTCTGGAGAGATGATGATGAACTGTTTGTAGGTGTCTAAACCACAGACGCAAATGATCGTTGTACAGAAATGAGTTAGAGGGATAAAGCCAAATCAAATGTGTTCATTGGTGTTATGCTCATAGTGTTAAGGGAAGAAAGAACATATTCCTTTTGTCCAGGATACACTGATTTATATTTAATAGGCGTTTGGGGCTAGACATGTGACACAGCCTGTAATCCTAGTGCTTAGCAGGCTGAAGCAGGAATATCATGATTTTGCCACCAGCCTGGGCTGTACAGTGAGTTTCATGCCAGCTTGAACTACATAGTGTGACTCTGTCTTTGGAAGAAAAAAGAACCTCAGCTCTACTCAATACACATATACTGAGCATCTACTGGGTCCCAAGCCTCATGGTCAGAAGTGTACCCAGTTTTATAGTGCTAGTGAGAGAGGGTAACAATGCCTATGAGTTTGACAGGAATGTTAAGGTCCTTTTATTCCCCTCTAAGATCACAGACAGAACCAGCCACCTTCTTGTACTGTGATCTCTTAAGATAATGACCTTTGCAGTTCTAAACAAAAGTGCGATAACATGCAAATAGGAAGTTCATAAAATGCTCTTTCTTTTTTTAAAATAGGTTTATGATAACCCCTCTAATAAAAATTAGAATATTGTTTATGTTTGTATTTTTTCTCTGTTACTAAATAGTCTTTACTTTATGCAGAGCTAAGTTTAAATAGAAAGACAAGAAGGACTTAGTGGATCCCAGTTTAGGGTAGGTAGGAAGTAGAGGTGAAGGAGCTGTGAGCCACTTCCTAGACAACTTCAAGCTATGTGGCCTCAGACCTCCTACTTAAATGTCTTAAAGTCTCAGGTTCCTCATTCAAGAAATAGGGAAATTTTGGTATTTGTCGTGTGGCTAAATTCAATGAATAGGTTTGGTAACCCATCCAGCAAAAGTCATAATATGCCCCGATAAATGTAGCTTAAAAATCTTACTCAAAAGTTATTTGAATTCTTGATTTATTGTTTGTTCAACTATAACTATGTCTATGTATATGTATGTAAGTATCTATAGACCAATCTGTCAACACTGATAGCTCAGTGAGTATTTATTTGGAAAACCTCAACATTCTGGGGATGTAAGTACAGAATGGATTCTTTCCCCTAGCAATGGTGTGTGTGTGTGTGTGTGTGTGTGTGTGTGTGTGTGTGTAAGTATAGATATATGCACATGAGTGCAAGTGCCCATACAGAGACCAGAGGAGGGCACTGGATCTCCTGGAGCTGGAGTTACAGGTGGTTGTGAATTGCCTGACTGTGTTGCTGGGAACTGAACTAGGATCCTCTGCAAGAGCAATACATGCACTTAACCTTGATCCACCTCTCCAGACCCCTGCCTCCAGTCTTGACATTCTATATGCCTACCATGAACTATAAACTATATTAAGCATGTATCAGGCAATTTTATTCTTTTTAGACAAGGTCTTGCTATGTAGCATGCCATGTTCATGCCCCCCCACATACATATCACATACATATTCATGAATATACACAATAATAATAATACTCAAATAAAATTAAAACATATCTTGCATAAATCACAAAATGTATTATTATTATTGTTGTTATTGTTATTGTTTTGTTTTGTTTTTGAGACAGAGTCTCCCTGTAGCCCCAGCTAGCCTGGAACTTGCTATATAGACCAGGCCTTGAACTCACAGAGATCTGCCTACCTCTGCCTCTTGAGTTCCTGGATCAAAAGCATGTGCCACCAAGCCTGGCCTAAAACACACAATTTTTAAGTATTCAGCTTAATGAATTTTTACATCTGCATCCATCAGTGCATACCACTACTGTTGTGGTGTACCTATTTGAAGTATGTTTCCTCTGTACATATACCTATCCTATTATTATTATTATTATTATTACTATTTTGAGAGTCTCTCATTTAACCAGGAACTTACCAATTCAGCTAAAATAGGAGGCCAGAAGCTCAGAGATCTTCCTGTCTCCATCTCCCCAGCTTTAAGGTTGTACTTGTGCACCACCATGCCTAGATTTTTATGTGGATGGATGCTAGGGATCCATACTCAGTCCTTACGGCTGTGTAGCAAGGTGTTTACTGATTAAGCTGTCTGCCTAACCTCAATATTGAGTCATTCTTACTGCTTACAGGTTCTCAGATCTTTGGACTCAGAAGGGACACCACTATACCCCCACTGGCTTTCCTCAGGTCCAGCTTTTGCCACCGACTTGGTAAATGGTTAGGCACATTTGTTTCAGTTTGTTTTCAATTTTTAGGCATTGCTTTTTTTTTCCTTTTTGCCTTTGGATTTAATTGAATTTTTGAATATGTGAAACATATGTTTCCNATATAGCAAGTTTCAGGCCAGCTAGGGTTATACAGAGAGACTCTGTTCTTAAAAAACAAAGAAGAAGAAAAAAAGCTGGCCTGGTGTGCACACGCCTTTTAATCTAGCACTTGGGAGGCAGAGCAGGCAGATCTCTGTGAGTTCAAGCCAGCCTGTGTCTACAGAAGGGAATTCCAGGAGACAGCTGGGGCTACAGGGAGATACCTGTGTCTCAAAGAGATACCGCAAAAAAATAATACAGTATAAATATAAAGATAAAAATGAGGGGGATCGGAGCAGATGGTTTAGTGGTTTAAGATCACTGGCTGCTCGTGCACGATGACCTGGTTTGTTCCCAAGCACCCCACACTCGCGTGGCTGAACAACCAGCTACTTATAACTCCAAGTTTTTGAGAGGGTTCTGGACACTCTCTCTATCTGCTATTACCTCTGAAAGTGCAAAATTGCCGGAAAGGGTATGTAGCTTACAATACGTACCACAAGGCAATACACTCATAAAAACATAAAATAAATATAAACTATAAAAATAAAAATAAATTTGAGAGGAAAGAGAGAGAGAGAGAGAGAGAGAGAGAGAGAGAGAGGAGAGAGAGGCGAGCTTTGAGAGCTTCGTTGTACTGTCCAGGCTGGACTTTAACTCTTGGGTCCAAGTGGTTGTCCTGCCTTAGCCTCCTTGACTGCCTGGATATAGGCGAGGGCCACCACGCCTAACTATATCCCTTTATTGTTATGCCTGTTTTCCTATCTATCTCGCAACTCTCTACTTAAAATATTATTCTTATTTCTATCCAGACATTAAGTACGAATGCTTAGAAGATGGATAGTGAAACAGTGTTGCTCTGGGCACAGTCTCCTGCAGACAAACATGATGAATTTGGTCATGGCATCCTCACTTTAAAAGATGAGGAAGTAGAGTTTCAAGGTGGCTAAACCATCTACCTATTGTCATACAGCTAGACAGACAATGAAACTAGATATCTTTGGTACCAAGGCCTTTTTCTTTCTTTTAGACAATTGAGAAGAAGCTTATGATATACTTTTTTTTTTTTTTTTTTTTTTTTTTTTGCTGGTGCTCAGCTTGCTTTATCGTTTTTTTAAATGTTTTTTTTTTATAATTGAAGTTTTGTGCAATTCATACATTTCTCAGTCCAATTTTAGACTTATTCCCCTTTCCATGCCTCCCACCCCACCTGAGTTCATGCATTTTGCCATACATGTCTTGCATCATTTTCTTCAGTCTTTTAAAAGTTTTTCTGTGCAGGTGTATTGTTTTGGCCTGGAGAGTAGGATGATCCAGTTTGAATTGCAGGCTAGTTTTCAGCTAGCATGCCTCAGGGCACTGCGTGGTTGAGGCTCTGACCCTGCCCCAAGGAGAAGCAAACAACATAGCCTTGGTGCGTGATGCTGGGTGGGGCAATGGTGTGCAGTGGCATGGAGTCGGGGGGCCTATGAATGGCTCTGGGAACTGACGTCACTTAGTTTATAAAAGCAGGCTGTAGCAAGGAATAAATTTGAATTTCATAGTAACATCATCATGGAATTCCCAGCCATTATTTTTTATTAATTATTGTGTGCATACGGGCCAAAGTAGGCCTGCATTTCGTTCAGGTGGCCAGTGGGTTGGAAAGAGGTCCCCTTATGAACCACCAATCTAGGTAGCTGGTGTTGTAAGTGGACATAGGCTGAAGATAGGCCTATAGCCATCAGCCTGAAATTCCTGTCCAGGATTCAGCAGTCTCTGGGCAGGCAGGAAGTCATGGCCAAGAATGGAACACATGTTTGTGGGTTCAGGCTAAGGGCCGGAGTTGGAAGTACCACTCAGGTTGGGTTATGGAAGTAACTGACTAACCTCTGTGCTAAGGCGTCAGTTCCCCACAGAGTCCCCGGACACTGTGTTCCCCTTCCCCTTAGCAGGGCCGCATGGTCCTGTTCGGCATAAAAAGAAAGCTTCCTACACTGAAGTTTACTGTTTCAGTCAGTTATTTGGCCCAGTCCTTTTGTTGTTGTTCTTTCAATTTATATTGCTCCAAAATATGCCCATATGCTCTTCACATGTATATCAAAATTATGACATCTGAAAGGAAACTGCATTTAATTCCAAAATATGTTTAAGAATTCACATTTTTCCCCTTTAATTTTATATTACCCTAAAGTATACATACATACCCTCCCCCCATATACCATAATTACAAAGTCTGAAAATAAGTGGTAGGTTAATTCTAGGTCCCATTAAGGTATCCACATTATAATGGCACAGTTGCTTTCAGGGAATATATTTATATAATCTCAGTTTGCCTTACTACTAGGTATTTGGTGCTAGCATCCACAGATGAGGGATACCATTCTTTGTCTTTGTTTTTCTGGGACTGTGTTACTTCACTTAGCATAATGTCTTCTAGCTCCATTCATTTACCTACAAAGTTCATGGTGTCATCTTTCTTTACTGCTGCATAGAATTCTATTGTGTAGATGTATCACATTTTCTCTATCCACTCCTTGGTTGAGAGGTACTTGGGTTGGTTCCAGCACTTCACTATTGTGAAGAGAGCTGCAATGAACATAGATGTGCATGTACCTTTGAGGTAGGATGAGCCTTGTGGGTGTATACCCAGGAGTGGTATGACTGGGTCAGGTGGTAGACTCATTTTGAGTGTTTTAAGTGTTCTCCACACTGCTTTCCATAGAGGTTGTATGAGTTTACATTCCCACCAGCAGTGGACAAGTGTTCCCCTTTTCCCACAACTTCTCCAGCATTTGGTGTCTTTTGTTTTCATGATCTTAGCTAGTCTTATTGGAGTGAGAAATCTTAAAGTAGTTTTAATTTGCATTTCCTTAATTATTAATGATGTTGAACACTTTTTAAGATGTTTCTCAGCCATATTATACACTTTCTTGATTTTGGCTTCCCTGAAATATTTCATCTGAAAAGTTATCTCAAAGAGGAAGCATGGTACGTGTGTGAAATTAGGAAGAGGAAGCCCACACACAGACCAATTCTTGGTTTGACCTTGACAGCAGACAAGTTTGCTTTTTCTCACTGAGTGGTTCGTGATGTGTATGTTTTTTTGAGGTGTGTATGTTTTGTTGCAATGCTGCCTATCGGGTGGAAGACCTAAGAGGAACTATGTATCCATTAGCCTTTATCATTTAGTAGTGAAAGGGTCACAGCATCAGGTCTCCTCTGACTTCTGGTTGTAAGATGTTAGCGCAAGGAGCCTTCCCTTGTTAAACCTCCAGTTGGCTCAAGAGATGACCTGGTATTGGAAGAAAAAGATACCTGAGACGGAGTGTAGTCAGGCGAAGCCAGACCAAAACCACGTGAAACTTAATGCCACAGCAGTGGCTGTGAGAGGAGGTCTGGAGAAATAGCCTACAAACGAAGAACGGTTTAGTAATGTCGATTCCCACTGGGAAGCATTTTCCAATAACATGCCTTTTCTTGTGGCAGAGATTTCAACCTGAACCAGGTCCACTCTGTTGGAGTTCATGTCCAGGCATGTTTAAAAAGTCAGTGGGACAATCCTGGGAGGCATTTGTATGCATTACATGCATGAGTTCTTTCTTTTTCTCAGGGGAAGGAAGAGGGTTTTTTTTTTTTTTTTTTTAAATATAAAAGAACATAGAAAGTAGAAAGCAATGTGGGAGAAATAGAAGGACCAGATTGTAACATGAGCTGAACTCACAGGAAAAAGAGACCCAGAGAGAAAAGGAAGGAATTGATTTAGAGGGATCAAGTACATCAATATCTAGCAGTACAAAGTGTTGTGAAAGCCCACAGGACCAACTGTGATCTAGACACAGGGCAATCGGGCATTATTCCCATTTCTCCATGGTTCCACAGAATAAAATAAAATATGTATATATTTTTATTTATTTTGGTATGTGTATGAATGTACTGTCTGCGTGTAGGTTTGTGCACCCGTGTCGTGCAATGCCGCGGAAGTCAGAAGAGGGTGTCGGATTCCCCTGGAACTGGAGTTCTCCTGGAATTGGAGTTTCAGACGGTTCTCAGCCGCCATGTGGGTGCTGGGGATCGAACCCGGGTCTTCTGTAAGAGCGGTCGGCGCTCTTAACCGCTAGGCCATCTCTCCAGCCCCATAAAATAAAATATTTATAATGCAACAAACACAGTATGGGAGCTCATACGAATGTTGCTCTATGTGATCTGATTATCCTGTATATTTAGAGACTGGGGGAGTGTTTTTAGGGTCTTTAACAGCTATTATATTTGGAGAATGGCCAGTAAAGACTGGTTCTCAGAGACTGAAGCAGCTTTCAGAGATGGTTTAAGGTAGTCCAATTAGTAGGTGATAGGAAGAAGGGTTAGCCAGTATACAGAGCTCAGGAACCAGACACAGCTAGCAATGATACTAGTGGCCATTCTGTGAGAGTGTGAAGAGACCCACACACTTTATAAGGAAACAAAGCAGTTCCAAATAAGGCATTTTCAGTTACTGAAAATAGCCAGCTTTGAAATTGACTGGTCTAAGGCTCCACCCACCTCCTCTGCCTGGGCTGTCTGAAAGGTAAAGAGGCTGTTTGCTTGCTGAACATGCATGTCTTCACAGTTAAATTATCATTATCATCAGTATTTTTTTCATGTGGTGCTGAGGATGGACTGCATGACCTTGTGCATAAAAGGCAAGTGTTCTACCACTAAGCCATATCCCTAGTCTACACTTGAATATCAGTAACTCACATGTGTCTGAATGTATTAATAAAGAAATCATTCTCAAATGGCCAAAGCCTGTCGCAGGTGTTTTGGAGAAGGATTGGGTTGTTTTTGTCTGCCTAGTATTTTTCTCCCCTTCTATGGACAAAACTACTTTAAACAGTTTTATTAAATTTGTTTATTGTGTGCATATTAATGCCATGGCATGTGCATTGAAGTCAGAGGACAACTTGTGGGAGCTGATTCTCTCCTTTCATCATCTGAGTCTCAGGGATCAAACTCAGGTTGCCAGGCTTGGTGGCAAGCACCTTTACCTGCTGAGCCATCTCGCAGGTCCCAGAACTACTTTTTTATGAAAGAATATTCCAGCTTCCCAAAGAACTTAGCATGTGATCTAACTCCAGTTGATCCAAATAGTCAGTTCCCTTGAATGGGAAATTGACCCAAAGAAGTCAATCTAATTTTTATGTGTTTTGATATTTAAATGCTTAGTGAGACAGAAAGGCTTTCTGTCTCTCAATTGGGGATTATAAACTACACTGGTGATGTAAACTGGAGTTGCTTTCTGTTACCTTTACTGATGCATAGGGAGAACCACATGTAACAAGGCAGAGGGAGCCTGACGTTAACAGAGACACAAATATGAAGAGAGATGGGAACTAGATGGAAAGAGGCAGAGTCCTAAGGACATCAGCTGGACCCTGAATCTAGCCAAGCAAATTCTGCTTTCCACAAGTCAGTTTCAATCTTCTAGTTGAAAGCCTAAAATTTGGGGTAAGGATATCAGAATAATACATTTGTCTATTTACTATTTTAGGGCAATAAACGCCTGCTGTTTCCATGGTAGTCTGAAATTTAGAGTTTATGCTGTAATCACTTGCTCAGTTCTGTTCTCTGCTCTTTATGAGGACATACTGACTATTGCTCCTGTTTGGCAGAGGGCTTCGTGATGTCAGAACAGACGCTACTTTTGCTGTATTCTTGTTCTTTGGAATCCACTCTTTTCTTTTCTTGTAGTCTTTTCACCAGTGGGTGAAATCCTCAGCTCTATCCATTTTGTATCAAACCTACAATTTAAATCCTGGTCTTCCTTGTTAACTCTCCAAACTTTATGGCTGGTTTTTCTTTCTATCTGAGGAGTCACTGATCAGCTCATACTGAATAAGTCTGGATTGACACTTGGGAGCCTCCCGGTCCTAGTGATGGTATGGACATTGCGCCAGTCGCCCACTGTGAAGAGGATCAGGATAGTACATCCCCAAATATTCCACTTTGGCATATTGATTACTTTCAGCACTCAATAAATAGCAAAAACAGGAAGACCTTTTTCATCTCCTCTTTTATTCCTAAAATAGGTCATTAAATTTCCCGTGAGCCAGGTGCTCAAGAAGGGAGCCACTTTATCATCAGACATTTAGAACTGACTCTGAAAGGGACCTGTGAAAACAAAACAAGAATCTTCATTCTTAATCACTTGACCACCCCATATATATTTCCTAGTAACTTTAAAACTAGCCAAGGGCTGGAGAGATGGCTCAGCAGTTAAGAGTGTAGAGGACCTGGGTTCAATTCCCAGCACCAACATGGCAGCTAAGGTGGTAGTGCACACCTTTAATCCCAGTACTCGGGAGGCAGAGGCAGGAGGATCTCTGTGAGTTCAAGGCCAACCTGGTCTACAGGATGAGTTCCAAGACAGCTGGGGCTATAGGGAGAAACCATCTCAAAAATAAATAAATAAATAAAAATAACTAAATAGATATAAAACTAGCCAAAGTCCTTAAGAAAAAAGAGGAGAGCTTCTCTTTCTTTCCTCCTCAGCAGCCCTTAACATCCCCAAGTGATTCTGACCCACCTTTCTTTCCTGTTCTTTATGTGTAATAACTTATGGAGCTTGCTCCCTTTCCTTCACAATGACATGATGGGAGCTGCGTGAAGTGCTGCGGGTGGTACAAAAATAGAAACTTGCCTTGACACGGACAGTCTGCATTTTAGCATAGGAGAAGGTTTCTGAGTGCTAGAGCAGGAACAGCCAAGAAAGGATTGCAGGGGCCTAACAGAAGACAGTGCTCACACAGTCTACAGAGAAGATTCATAAAAAAATTTCAAGAGTCCGTGAAGGGGGAATAACATGAGAGAGGGGACCCCGAGACCAATTGATCAATGTGTTCTTGGGATGACAGCTTCTGTAAGGGAGCAGTTAGGCTGGGTTGATACTGTGGACCAATCATTCTATGTCACTCATGGCTTCCTTCTTTGTTGTCTTCCTATAGCATGGAATTAGAAAACTCAAGCAATAGTTCTCCTAGCTTCCCTTGCAGCTATGCATGATTGACTTCTGGCCAGAGAATAAAGAGGATGTAACAGGATGGAAATTGGCCTGATGGGAAAGCATTTCCAAAGTAGGTGTGTGCAGTCATGCTCACCGTGGGCTTCCTGTCTTCTCTCTTCTTTCTGCTTAGGCCTGTACAAGGAGGCTCGTGTATAGCAGTCATATTGGCACCAAGAATTAGTTTATAATCACGGGATGGCAAAGGAAAAAGGCAGAAAAAGCTCGTCTTCTAAGGAACATCATCTGACTATGTTGAAACTCTAGACTAATGTGTATGACAAAAAAAAAAAAAAAAAAGAATTGGGCTGCTGGCGTAGCTCTGTTAGTAGATTGCCTGCCTAGCATATATGAAAAATTCAGTTTGATTCCTAGAACCACACACACTGGGAATGGTAGTGCAGACCTGTAATCCCAGTACTTGAGAGATGGAGGAAGAAATTCAAGGTCATCATCAGTTACACAGTGAATTTGAGGCCTAGGGTACATGAGACCTTGTTTTAAAGACAACAATTAATATTTGAATGAAGTCACTATTAGTTATTTTTGTATCATTCACAGCTTAATAAAATGCTAGACTCTAAGGCCACATGTTAGAAATAGTTATACTGTTCTGAAGAAACTGAAGCTTATTCAAAGGACTTTTTGCATGGAAGTGAGGGGATATCGTTATGGAAAAAAAAAATCTCTTTCTGGTGCCAGGTGTGGTGGTGCATGCCTTTAATCTCAGCACTCAGGAGGCAAAGGCAGGTAAACCTCTATAAGATCAAGGCCAGCCTGGTCTACAGAGTGAGTTGCAGGCCAGGTGAAACTATAGGTAAATCCTGTTTCAACTAACAAAGAAACAAGAAACAAAAACATAAAAACCTTCTCTGGCAGGGCGTGGTGGCACACGCCTTTAATCCAAGCACTTGGGAGGTAGAGGCAGGCAGATCTTTGTGAGTTCAAGGCCAGCCTGGTCTACAGAGTGAGTTCCAGGACAGCTGGGACTATAGGGAGACCCTGTCTCGAAAAGACCAAAAAAAACCCCCAAAAACCACCTCTCTGGTAGTTGTCCACTGTCCGCAGTCTTCAAACCTTAGCTTGTATTGCCTTCTTTGTCAAAGCTGCCATCTCTGTCTTGGGCCTTCCTTTATTCTTGCTCGTTCTTGGGCAGTTATTAAGTATAGATTAGGAACATACATCAACACTGATTCTTGGTACATATATTTTATGCATCTTCAATCATACTTTAGGCACAATTATGTAGTATTGTTACTTGTTCTTCATGGGGTTTTGCTATGAATCCCAGGAAGATGACAGGTGCCCTGTAGGAAGGCCCTTTCTCCAAGGGCCCAGGCTAGACACACAATGGGTGACAAGCAAAGGGCCTTGAATTTGAACCCTGGCTCTTTCACCAGATATTTATAGATCTTAGACAAGTTTTATAACCTTTATAGGCTTCAGTTTCCTCGCCTATGGGATGGAGTCTGGTAATAAAATTTGTCTCAAAAGATTATTATGAGACTTGAACGAAATATTTTCATGAATTGCTGTATTAGTCACTTTTCTGTTGCTGTGATAAAGCACCATGACCAAGGAACTTATAAAAGGAAGAGTTTATTTGAGCTTACGATTGGCGGTTCCAGGGAATTAGAGTCCATTGTGGCGGGAGGCACGGCAGCTGGATCTGGAGCAGCAAACCGAGGGTCACATCTCGCAAAGAGCACAGGAAACAGAGAGAAAGACTGGAGACCACGAGGCTTGTTAAAACTCACTAAGCCTGCCCCCAGTGACACACTTCCCCCAGCATGGTCACACCTTCTAAGACCTCCAAAAATAGCGCCACCAACTGGAGACAAATGTCTGAATACTTACAGCCTATGGAGGTCACTCATCCAAACCACCACATTCCACTCCCTGGCCCCCATAGGCTCCTGACCATATAAAATGCAAAATGCATTTAGTCCAACTTTAAAAGTCCCCATAGTCTTTACCAGTTTCAATGCCATTCAAAAGTCCAAAGTCCAAAGTCTCTTCTGAGACTCAGGCCAGTCTCTTAAACTGTAAGCTCCTGTAAAATCAAAAGACAAATTACATACTCCCAATGTACAGTGGAACCCAATATATATTCCCATTCCAAAAGGGATGAATAGAGGCATAGTGAGGAAATACTGGACCAAAACAAGACCGAAAACCAGCAGGGCAAACACCAAGTCCTGTGGCTCCATGTGCAACTTCTGGGACTTGACTTCTGAAGGGCTTAGATGGCTCAGCTCTTCCAGCTTTGCTTGCAACATACATCTTTTTCTTAGGCTGGTACCACTCCCTGTATGCAGCTCTCCTTGGCAAATATCTCACAGGTCTGGCATCTCGAATGTCTTCTTGGGGTCTCCGCTGCCAACCAGGCTTCACACTCACAGCTTCACGCAATGGCCTATCAGGGCCTTCTTTATTCAGGGACGCCCCTGCTGTACTCTGCCTGGCCTCTTTGGCTCTCTGAAACCATGGAGGAAGAACTGATGACCCCTTCACTCTTGCAAACTTCATACCTCTAAAGCCAGTACCACGTGAATGAAATTGCCGAATCTGGCTGCAAGTTCGGGATGGGCTCTCTCCTACTTTAACCACATTTGTAATTTTTCTCTGCCCTGGACTTGCTGGAGGATTAGCTGGGTGTGGTCTTGCCCTGAAGGTACTGATTCTTTTGTTTACTTGTAAATCTCCAGGCCTCTCCTTAATTGCTTTAATCTCCTTATGAGAGGGAGTCTCTCCTTCACCTGCCTTGGTCCCACCTTTAATCTTCCTAGTGCAGTTTTCAGATCCAAACTGTACATTCTGCATTTCTTTCTGCCCCATCTGCTCTTTTTCACTGTAGATCTGTATAATATTCACCATTAAAAGCCACGCCACCATTTCTACATTAGGCTGTCTTGAAATATCCTCTGCCAAAGACATCAGTCCATTGCTTTTCAACTTAGCGTCAGGCAAGCATTTGGGCTGTGGGCAAACTGCTGCCAGACTCTTTATCAAAATATCCCGGATGCTGCCTAAGTCTTTATTTTCCCCTGGAACCACATCTTTTGCAGCCATGCTTTCTTCCAGGCCTCCACTAGAATGGCCCTTTAAGCTCTGCTTACAATAGTCAACAGCCTTTCCAGCCCAAAGTTCCAAAGTTTTCCACACTTCTCCAAACATACACATGGTCAGGTTCTTCACAGCCAACACCCCACTCTTGGTATCAATAACTGTATTAGTCACTTTTCTGCTGCTGTGATAAAGCACCAAGACCAAGGAACTTATAAAAGGAAGAGTTTATTTGAGCTTACGATTGGCAGTTCCAGGGAATTAGAGTCCATTGTGGCGGCAGGTGTGGCAGCTGGATCTGGAGCAGCAAACTGAGGGTCACATCTCGAAAAGAGCACAGGAAACAGAGAGAAAGACTGAAGACCACGAGGCTTGTTAAAACTCACTAAGCCTGCCCCCAGTGACACACTTCCCCCAGCATGGCCACACCTTCTAAGACCTCCAAAAACAGTGCCACCAATTGGAGACAAATGTCTGAATACTTACAGCCTATGGGGGACACTCATCTAAACCACCACAATTGCTTAGCATAATTTTAGTTGTCATTGAATATGCAGAAATAGACTGTGTTAGTGGCCTTCCTGTATACATGGGCTTTTCAATGTAACCTTGCAACTTTTTCTATCACAGGGTGGTTTCCATTGTCCCATCCTTGTATCTAGATGGGTCTTGTGACATCAACAGAATGTGACAAAGGTGATACTGTATTTGTTCTCAATCTAGGTCTCAAGATACCTTGTACACATCTATTCTCCAGCTTGAGACTCCTGCCTTTGCCATAAAAACAAGCCAGGACACCCCAGAGAATGTGAGTCTCTGCGAAGCTAAGTTAGATCTCCTCAGTTGCTATAGTCATGTGAATGGGTCCAGCCATGATCAAAAAACCACTTAGCCAATCCTTTTATTAATAAGTAATGACAAATGCTAATTATTATTGTTATGACTATTACTATTTTGACCTAGGGCCTTGAACTCACTATGTAGCCAAGGATGTCCTGTCACCACCTTCCCAGTGTTGGCTTATATTATACACTAATTACTATATAGGCCTACACCACAATACCCAGTTTTTATGTGGTGATGGGGATCCAATACAGGGTTTTGTGCATGGTAGGCAAACTCTACCAATTGAACTACATTCCCAGATAAATGCTAATTATTTAAAGTTAGTGTAGTTTTGGAAGGTCAACTGTATCATGATAGTAAACAAATATAAGCCATTCTGCAAAATAGACACAAAGAACTTAACTTGTTTCATATACTACTTTTTAAAAAAAATTTTTTAAATTTTTAAAATTTATTTCTGTATGTGTATGAATGTACTGTCTGCATGCAGGTTTGTGTACCCATGTCCTGCAATGCTGTGGAGGTCAGAAGAGGGTGTCGGATTCCCCTGGAACTGGAGTTCTCCTGGAATTGGAGTTTTGGATGGTTCTTGGCCGCCATGTGGGTGCTGGGGATCGAACCTGGGTCCTCTGTAAGAGCGGTCGGTGCTCTTAACCGCTAGGCCATCTCTCCAGTCCTCATATACTACTTTATCTGAAAGACCCTTAACTGCGTGTTACACAAGCAGACACTCAATACATGTATGGAATACATTCTTGAATGTAATTATGATGATTAATATCTTTTCAGAGTCGAGAAAAAATAGGGGGGGATTTATCATTGTTTCTGGTATTCAGCAATGCTCAATGAATGTTAGGTGTCAGTGGAGTGATGGACAATAACTTGTTTATTGATTAGCATCCTTTTCATTCACATAAAACTAGCTAAAAGGGTATGTTGTCTAAGACCAGTTAAATAACCCCGCCTTTCAGAAAACCCAACATTAACGATAGTTGGTTTTTTAGCTTGTAACATAAAATAAAGATGAGTAAATAAGTAAATAAATATAAAATAAATCATAGGTGAATTGCTTTGAGAAACATGGAGAGTCCATTGAAAATTGTCCTCTGAACCTTGGCGTCCAGAAGAGATGACATCATCCTCAGACCAAACACCAGTACCAGTTTGTTCAGGTTTCCCTGCTCTGCTACTTTTTTGCACCAGGCACCATGCGCTGAGCTCACCCCTCTTCTCAGTAGGCTGCTTTTCCGCCTTAGTTGGGGTCATCAGAATCCCATACAGGAAAACCTCTCCTTTGTGTTACTACCCACTCAGGGGAGTGGGTGGGTGACTGTATGCTGGGGGGTGGCATGAAGCCAGGGGCAGGTCTTCTGTGACTGCCTGGTGCTCATCTTGCTTGCTAGCTCTGGGCCGCTGGGAAAGAGGCATTTAGATTTTCACCCAACAGAAGCCTCCCTCTTTGTCAGCTCTTGGTGACCTCGTTAGCTCCCAAATTATATTTGGCCCTCTAGAAAGATGAACGCAGTGTACCTTCTCTGTGGGACTCATTATTTCCATTCTGGAGACTGTCATTTATGAAGTCTGACTTTCTTTCAGCATGTATTTACACTAGGCAAGCTAAGAATATTGTAGTTGTCTGTGATGTTTTGAAAACACTTGTCACAAACTGAAGCCAAATGCTGATTAATGTTAAGTGTTTTTGAAGAACTCAGCTTTGGCTCATTAACTGGACTCAAATGGCATTACCCATCAGTTTCAAGTTCTGATAATTGCTTGTCACAGACTGGTGCTAATTTGGTAATAATGGTGCTAACGGATTTTTATGTTTCCCTTTTATTGAACATTCTACACAAATAAAGGCCCAATGAAAACTCCAGACCTGGAGCCAGGAGACCTAGCTCTGCATTTCCTATAATGAGACTGTGGACACATCAGCTGACTTCAGCACGACTCCATTTCCTTATCTATAAAATAAGGGGCTTAGCTGGGCGTGGTGGCACCCGCCTTTAATCCTAGCACTTGGGAGGCAGAGGCAGGCGGATCTTTGAGTTCAAGGCCAGCCTGGTCTACAGAGTGAGTTCCAGGACAGCTGGAACTAAGGGAGACCCTGTCTCAAAAAGACAATAAAAGGAGGGGGGGCTTACAGATTATCTTTATTTCTCAGCACTGAAATTCTCTGGTTTGGTTCTGAGATTGTGTATCAAGGCGAGACTACTGGAACGGTCATAACACTGGGTAACCCTGATGTGCATGGGGTCTGGGCAAGGTTGTCAGCTAATTTCCCTCCTTTTCTGCATTTTTTTTTTTTCCTATATTCAGAGGGAAAGAGATGTCCTCTGTTGGCTTGTAGGATAAGCCCTTAATCAAATGTTGCATAGCATCTGTTTGAGACAGTATTTGGTAAGTCAAACTTAAGTAGCTATAATCACTGTGGAATCCTAAATTGTTTCCTGTTATCCTGTCTGTTTTCTGAAGCAGACCGGAGATAGTCTAGCTTTGTAACCCCCACAAAACAGGAACATCCCAAGGAAGAGAGACACTGGTTTTGAGGCTCCTGTTTTGAAACTGTTAATTGACTTTGCTTTTCTTTTTCTCTGTAGATTTCTTCTCTTTAAAAGAGAGAAGTCGCTGGGTGTGGTGGCGCACGCCTTTAATCCTAGCACTTGGGAGGCAGAGGCAGGCGGATCTTTGTGAGTTCAAGGCCGCCCTGGTGTACAGAGTGAGTTCCAGGACAGCTGGGGCTACAGGGAGACCCTGTCTCGAAAAGACAAGAAAAAAAAAAAAAAAAAAAAAAAAAAAAAAAAAAAAAAAAAAAGAATTAAAAGAGAGAAGTCTTCTCTCTGTTTTTCCTTTATAGCTCACTGTTCTCTATCCACTGACCCTGGCTCACTGCCTTCCTTTCTGTTCTGTTTCTTGGTGTCATCTTATCTTGGAGGATTTCAGCATACAGGTTGATCATTTTTACCTTGGAATTAGAAGAGAGAAGGCTTAGAGCTATTAAGGACTGGCTCAGGGTCACCTCACTGGCTCATAGTAGAGCATGCTAGATTATCCTAAGAGTTCATCAGGCCATTTCTATTAAGGGCTTCATACAGTGTCTCCGAGCTGTTCTCCAGCAGTTGTCAGAACAGAAGAAACTCCGAGCTGAGCAGGCCACCTGTCCTGTTCTCTGTGGCCCTCAGGGCTGGCTATTTGTTTCTCTCATGTGGAGACAATGAAAATAGCCCTTCCCCCTCCCCCTTCTCCTTCTGTTTCTCCTCCTCTTCTCCCTCCTTCTCTGATAGGACCTTCCTGTAGTGCCAGGTTACCAGGAACTCATCTAGACCAGGCAGGTCTCGATCTCACCAAGATCCACCTGCCTTTGCCTCCCTAATGCTGGGATTAAAGGCGTGAACCACCACACCCAGCTGAAAAACCCTTCTAAAGCTGGGCGTGGTGGTGCAAACTGCAATCTTAACTTGGGAGGCAGAGCAGAATTGCCAAAAGTGGAAGGCCCCTTGGTCAACATGCTAGCCAGGGCTGTATAATGAGAACCTATCTCAAAATAGGGGGTTGAGGTGGGTGAGGAGCTAGAGAGATGGCTTGATGGGTAAGAGAGCTTGCCATGAGAACAAGAGGACCTGATCTGAATTCTCTGCACCCATATAAAAGCTGGGCAGGGATACCCATGCTTGTGACCCTAGTTTTTGGAGCCAGAGACAAGCTTATTTCTAGAGCTGCTGGCTGGCTGGGCAGCCAACCCTAAATGGTGAACTTCACGTTCAGTAAGAGACTCTGTCTCAATTGGAGAACAACTGAACAAAACACCTAATGGTCTCTGGCTTCCAACAGGTCACACCACACACACACACACACACACACACACACACACACACACACACATGCATGCATGCATATCTGTCTTTGTTTCCTATACCTTCTTAAAAACTTTTTCCTTCCACTGGCTGGATTATGTTCAACATACCGTCTTTTTCTATTTTAGAGGCTGGGGTCATGGTCTGAAACTGCTGGCTTCCTCCTAGAGGATGGAGAAGTGGTGACAGCTGAGCGAAGACGGAGATGCAAGTCCACTGGGTTAGGTTACCTGGGTATGGCAATCCCCATATACCCAGTACCTTCCTGGGTATTAAGTTTCATGTAAACACAGTTCCTTAACTGCTGCCCTGTGAATGTGTTGTCACCTGCTAGAAGCTGATGCCATGGGCTGCTTACTAGATATAGAGACAAGAAACCACATCTTTCTGGAGCCTTCCAGATTCTTAACTTCTAGTCCTGGACAGTAGGAGCACTGCAATGTCTGGACCTTATAAAGAAACTTGCTGGGACATGACCTCCTGGGACATCCTAGGTGCTATAAGGATGGGCGAGGCTTGGGATGGGGACATACAAATTGCATTTTTATTTTATTTATTTATTTATTTATTTATTTATTTATTTATTTATTTATTTATTTATTTAGGTCTTTCAAGACAGGGTCTCCCTGTAGCCTCAGCTGTCCTGGAACTCACTCTGTAGACCAGGCTGGCCTTGAATTCACAAAGATCCACCTGCCTCTGCCTCCCGAGTGTTAGGATTAAAGGCGTGCGCCACCACGCCCAGCTACAAATTGCATTTTTATAATCACAGAAAGGCCTCAGAGTTGGAGAGAGTCTGATAGCTTTGTCTTTTGTCCTATGTTCTACTTTGTGTATGGGGAGAGTGATCCTCTATGTGAGAGCCTGCACAGGGTAGAAGTTCTAAAGGCAGAAGAAACGAAGCTGTAGGTCAGGCCCAAGGTCACCCTGTAGAGTCTCATGGGTGCGAAAAACAAAATCCGAGTCTCCATTTCTGATTCAGCTCTCTTTACCTGTTAAAACTGAGAGCCAGGGCCCAATGTAGCTAAGTGGTAGAGCACTTGCCTATGTAGGTGAGGAGGCCCTGGATCTGAACCCCAGCACCACAAAAAAACATCAAGAAAACCACAAACAAAAACGCTGACTACTGACTTCTGGGCTCATCTTTCTTATCTTTAAGTAGGAAGTTCCTTGTTTGAACCTGATGGGTTTTTTTATTTGTTTTTCTTTAGGAAGAAGTTTCCTTGCTTCCTGGCCCTGACTACTAACGGGAGACAGTTCAGATGGTACCACTCAGATGATGGTCTTGTCAAGCAGAAATGGGTCTTCACTGTGTGTCTGGAAAAAGCAGATGCCATGCAGACATGATCCCATGTGCAGGAGAGGTAGTAAGAGATGAGGACCCAGAACTAGAGTACTCCGGAGTTCAAATCCCAACCCCGTTGTTCCCTAGCTGCGTATCCACGCTCAAGTCCCCTGTTCCCTAGCTGCATCCGTGCTCAAGTCCCCTGTTCCCTAGCTGCCTATCCATGCTCAAGTCCCTTGGCCACTCTGTAGCTCAATTTCTGAGTCTGTAAAAGGGATAAAAAGAATTCTTTAAGATGAGATAATTTTTTATTTTTTATTTTTTTGGAGACAGGGTCTCTCTATAGCCCTGGCTGGCCTGGAACTCACTCTGAAGACCAGGCTGGTCTAGAACTCACAGAGATCCACCTGCCTCTGACTCCAGAGTGCTAGGATTAAAGGCGTGCACCACCACACCTGGCTTAAAGGCAGTTCTCAGCTGCCATGTGGGTGCTGGGAATTGAACCCGGGTCCTCTGCAGGAATAGTCGGTGCTCTTAACCACTGAGCCATCTCTCCAGCCCCAAGATGAGATAATTTTGAGAAAGTCCCTGTAGCAGAAAGGCTATTCATGAAATAAATACGGGGTTCTCTTATTGTTCCTGACCTTACATGCATGCCGAGAACAAGAGCCATTAAAAAACAAATGTGTTTATACCAAAATGTCACAGTGAAACCCATTATTCTGTTCAACTAATATATGTACTGGCCTTTGCGGCCATGTCTCTGGAGGATTTTCTTGATTGTTGAGTGATACGGGTGGGCCTAGCTCACTGTGGGCAGTGCCACCCCTGGGGAAGTGGACCTGTATTTGTAAGAAAACAGACTGAGCATGAGCTACAGGAGCAAGCCAGTAAGCAGTGTTCCTCCATAGTCTGTGCTTCAGCTCCTGCCTCCTGGTTCTAACCCTAAGTTCCTACCTTGACCTCCCTCAGTGATGAACTATGACCCAGGAACCATAAGAAAAAAATCAACCCTTTCCTCACTAACTTGGTTTTGGTCAGTGTTTTTATCACAGTAATAGAAAGTAACTCAAAGAAAAGCAAAGAGGAAGTAGAGGAAATGGAACAAAGAATATCAGATCATTAAGAGAAGCTGGGAAATGGAACCTTGAATCAAAGAAAATGTCAATTCTAAAATAAGCTAGGAAAAGAATATGCAAGACCTCCAGGACACTGTAAAAACCCAAACCTATGAATCTTTGGCATAGGAGAAGAAACACAGTTCAAAGGCATAGAAAATATTTTTAATAAAATAATAGAAGAAAAATCCCCAAATCTAGAGAAAGTGATGCCTGTTGAGGTACAATAGGCATCTAGAAAACCACATAGACAAGACCAAATAAGAAACTCCCCATGTCATATAATAGTCAAAACTTTAAACATAAAGAACAAAGAAAAGATACTAAAAGTTGTGAGAGAGAAGAATAAGTCACATATGAAGGCAGACCAATCAGAATAATGGTTGACTTTTCAATGGCAACTATAAAAGCCAGAAAAGCTTGGACCAATATCACCCAAGTCATGAAGAGAACAAAGATTCTAGCCTAGACTACTATACCCAGCAAAGCTATCAGCTGTAATTGAAGGAGAAAGAAAAACCTTCCTTGGGAAAACAAATTTAAGGAATTTATGCCCATAAAACCAACACTACACGGGGGCTGGAGAGATGGCCTAGTGGTTAAGAGCGCCGACCGCTCTTACAGAGGACCTGGGTTTGATCCCCAGCACCCACATGGCGGCCGAGAACTGTCTGAAACTCCAATTCCAGGAGAACTCCAGTTCCAGGGGAATCCGACACCCTCTTCTGACCTCCGTGGCATTGCACGACACGGGTACACAAACTTGCATGCAGACAGTACATTGATACACATACAGAAATAAATAAATGCTGGGCATGGTGGTAATCCTAGCACTTGGGAGGCAGAGGCACTCGGATCTCTGTGAGTTCCAGGCCAGCCTGGTCTACAGAGTGAGTTCCAGGACAGCCAGAGCTACAGGGAGACCCTGTCTCAAAAAGACCAAAAAAAAAAAAAAAAAAAAACCAACACTACAGAGAATAAACAATGGGCTATCTTACTCTGAAGAGAAGATTAAACTCTCTCAAGAGGACACAAAGAATAAAGAAATTATCTCAGAGCTGTTAACTAAAAGAGGTCTAAGAAATAACAGTACAGCACCATAAGAGGAATTAATAAACATTAGTCCAAAATAATTTTCAATATTAATGATCTCAACTCCCCAGTAAAAAGACATAGACCACCTGATTGGATTAGAAAACAGGATCCATTGATTTTCTGGCTCTAAGAACACACCTCAAAAACAATGATTGAGGGGCTGGAGGGATGGCCTAGCGGTTAAGAGCACGACCCCGGCTCTTGCAGAGGACCCGGTCGATCCCCAGGACCCACATGGCGGTTGACTGAGAGACCGTCTGTGACTCCCGTTCCAGGAGGAACTCCAGCTATCCAGGGGAATCCGAGACAGGTCTTCTGACCTCCGCGGCATCGCACGACATGGGTGCGCAGACCTGCATGCAGACAATACATTCATACACATAAAAATAAATAAATAAATAAAAATTAAAAAAAAAAAAAACAATGATTGATACTGTGCTGGATAGCTTTAGTGTCAACTTGACACACCTGGGTTGAGGGAGCCTCAATTGGGGAATTGGCTCCATTGGACTGGCCTGTGACCACGTCCGTGGAGTATTTTCTTGATTGTTGGGCAATGTGGGAGGGCCCAGCCCACTATGGGTGGTGCCACCTCTGGGCAGGTTGTTGTGTACCGTATAAGAGGGCAGGCTGGGCATGGGCCAGGGGAGCAAGCCAGTAAGCAGCATTCCTCCATGGCCTGTGCTTCAGCTCCTACCTCCAGGTTCCTGCCCTGAGTTCCTGCCCTGGGCTCCCTGAGTGATGAACTGTGACCCAGGAGATGTAAGCTGAATAAACCCTTTCCTCCCCAAGTTCGTGTCAGTCAGAGTGTTTTGTCACAGCAATGGAAAAGAAACTAGAACAGATACCATCTTAAGGTAAAAGGATGGAAAAAGATATTTCAAGCAAATGGACCTAAGAAACAAGCAGATCTAGGTATTCTAATATTTGACAAAATAGACTTCATACTAAAACTGGTCAATAGACACAGGGATATACTCATTAAAGGAAAATATACTAGGATGTTATTACAATCCTAAACACATACTCACCAAATATAGGGACATGTGATTTTCATAGAAGAACCATCATTATACCTAAAATCACACATTAACTCCAATGTTGTGGTAGTGGGGGGTTTCAATTTCCCCTTGTCACCAATAGATAGATCAACCAGACGAAAATTAAATAAAGAAACCCTAGAGTTAAAGGACACCATAAATCAAATGGACCTAACAGATATCTACAGAACATTCTCCCCAAATACCAAAGAATGCATTTTCTTCTCAGCAGCCCATGGAACTTTCTCCAAAATTGACAACATATTAGGGCACAAAGCAAATCTCCACAAATTTAGGAAAATTGAAATATCATCCTGAGTTCTAGCTGATCATGAAGGAATAAAAGTAGACATCAACAACAATAAAAATGGGAAAATATACACATACTCAAGGAAGCTAAACAACAAATTACTGAATGAAATTTGGATCAAGGGAGAATTAAGAAGAAAAAAAATTAAATTCCTAGAATTAAATGAAAATGAAACATAACATAAACAAAATCTATGGGCCATGATGAAGACAGTCCTAAGAGGAAAATTTATAACATTAAATGTGTACACCAGAAAATTAATGATGTTCCTGAAAACCTTGGACAATTAAGAGCAGATGACACTTAAAAGAGCACACAGGAAGAGATAAATAAAATCAAGGCCAAAATGAATGAACTAGAAGAAGCAAAGGATACAGTGTAGAGAATCATCGAAATGAAAATTTGGTTCTTTTTTTTTCAAATTTTATTTACTTATTTTCTATGTGTTTGAATGTACTGTCTGCATGAAGGTTTGTGCACCATGTCGTGCAAATGCCGCGGAGGTCAGAAGAGGGTGTCGGATTCCCCTGGAACTGGAGTTCTCCTGGAATTGGAGTTACAGACAATTCTCAGCCGCCATGTGGGTGCTGGGGATCGAACCCAGGTCCTCTGCAAGAGCAGTCGGTGCTCTTAACCACTAGGCTATCTCTCCAGCCCGAAAATTTGGTTCTTTTTTTTTTTTTTTTTGGTCTTTTAAGATTAACAGGATTGACAACCCTTTTACCAATTGACCAAAAGAAAGAGAGGACTCAGATTAACAAACTCACAGAAGAAAATGGAAACATCACATCAGATCCTGAGGAAATTCAGAAATCCATAAGGATATTAAAACTCTGCATTCTACTAAACTAGAAAAATCTAAAAGAAATGGATGAATTTCTAGATATGTGAAGCTTACTAAAGTTAAATAAACATGGTGTAAGTAATTTAAATGGACCCATAACATTCAATGATATAGATACAGTAATTAAAAATCTCCCAAGTATTTTTAAAGACCAGGACCAGATAGGTACAGGACAGAATTCTACCAAACCTTCAACAAAGAACTAATATAAATACTCCTCAAGTTATTCCATGAAATACAAAATGGAAGAACATTCTCAGATTCTTTCTATGAATCCAATATTACTCTGATATCCAAATTAGACAATAAACCAATAAAAATAGAAAATTATAGACCAATCACTCTGATGAACATAGATGCAAAATTTCTCCAACCTCCCCCCCCAAAAAAAAAACAAGCTAAATGCAAGATCATATCAAAAAGATTATCCACCATGATCAAGTTGGGCTCATCCCAGGGACGAAGGGATGGTTCAAATATATGAATCAATAATTGTAGTCTACCACATAAATAAGACAGAAATCACATGATCACCTCATTAGATGCAGAAAAGGCTTTTAACACAGTCCAACATCCATTCATGATAAAAGTCATGAAGAATCTAGGCATACAAGCCCACAACCAACGTTGTAGTAAATGGACAAAAGCTGAAATCATTCCCATTAAAGTCAGAAACAAGACATGGACGTTCACACTCTTCTTTCCTGTTCAATGTACTACTTGAAGTCTTAGCTAGAGCAATAGACAAAGGAAGGAGATACAAATTAGAAAGGAAGAAGTCAAGATATCCTTATTTGCAGTTTCTATAAATTAAAGACCCTCAATACTCCACCAGAAAACTCCTAGAGCTAATAAATACATTCAGCAAAGAAGCAGGCTATAAAATTAATATTCCCAAATTGGTAGTCTTTGTATACATTAAAAACAAACATACCAAGAAAGAAATCCTCAAAAATCCATAAAATATCTTGTAATAAATCTATTAAAGGAAGTTAAGAATAAATACAATAAAGAATAAATAATAGAATAAAAGAAGTTAAGAATAAAAAGTTTTATACAATAAAACTTTAGGACACTGGATAGAGCAGATGAAGAAGATACCAGCAGATGGAAAGACCTCCCATGCTCATGGATCAGGAGGATTAATATTGTGAAAATGACCATTCTACTAAAAGCAATCTACAAATGCAATATAACACCCCTTGAAATTCCAACACCCATTGAAATTCCAACCCAATTATTCGCAGAAACTCAAAAAATAATTTCAAATTTCATACGGAAACACACTCTAAAACCCTGGGTAGCCAAAATAGTCCTGGACAATAAAAGAACTGCTCGATGCGTTACCATCCCTGATCTCAAATTGTATTACAGAGCTACAGTAAAAAAATAAAACAGCATGGTACTGGCATAGAAACAAACACATTGATCAGTGGGATAGAATTGAGGGCCCAGATTTAAATTCATGCATTTACAGTTACCTGATATAGGACACCTATATCAAATTTCTGCTTCTCAAAGCTGAGAGATCATTATAAAAGGGGGGGGGGTATTACAAGAGCCGGAGGAGGGAGAGGACCATGAGGAAGCAGCTTTCCTGACAGCTGGCTAATTACTCATATGAATTCGCAACAATGCTGACAGCGTGGACAAGTCCCCATAAACTCAAGCCAGACAAAATCCCAACATTGACTTGGTGAAGCGGGTAAGAACTCCTACCTTATCTGAGGAATTACTTGCAACTGATGACCTCTGGGAAGGGGAAATTCTTAGTAGTTTGACCAGGCTTCAATGAATAAAACCATACTGAAGGACATTTGGGGACAAAAACCTGACTCTATAGATCTTTATATATAAATATATTTAACTATTTATGCATACAAATATAAATATATCTAAATATTTATATATACAAATATAAATATTTATATATACACATACATTAGAGTACAGACTGAAATTTGGTTGGAGGGTTAGAAAGGACAGGTGCATATACAGGAAGGGATCAAAATATGATGAACATATATTGCATGAAATTCCCCCAAATAAAAATAACTTAAAAATCCAAAATTTAAAAAAATTGGATTTATTTATATTTCATATACATAACACTCATGCACATAAAAATAAATAATTATCTTACTTTATTTATACTGTATGTGTATGAGTGTCTTGCCTGCATGTATGTAAGTGAACCCATGGCATACAGTGCCCTCAGAAGCCAGAATAGGATGTTGGATCCCCTGGAACTGGAGTTATGGATGGTTGTTAGCCACGATGTGGGTGCTGGGATCCAGACACCGTCCTCTGCCAGAGCAGTCAGTACTCTTAACACTGAACCATCTCTATAGCTCCTTGAAAAAAAAGGTAGATATTTACACATATAACTCCCAGAATAGACTCTTGCCTTTAAATGCAATCAGTATGAAATAATGGCTACACTGCTTAAATTTCAAAGTCATTACATTATACTGTAATTCTGGTTTATTTTCTATCCTCTGCCATGTCATAAAGCAAGTCTATCTCTACCATATTAATGGTCTACAATAGAAACTTAATTAGAATCTTTCTATGCATAGAGCAATTGGTTCATGTGTGCAAGGGGGGCAGAGAGGAGCTGTGCTGCATAAATTTGCTGTCAAGGTGCTTATGATCTGGTCAGTCTTTATCCATTAACAACCCTAATAGCGTTGACAGGAGAGGTTTCTCCCTCTCCATCAAATATGACATATGAGGTGAATGACTAACCAACTAATCTTCTCCCTCCAAATAGAATCCTGGATTACTGTACACAGCTAGGCTTTCCTCCTAGATGTTAGAAAAGAAATAAAAGAGTCATTCTTGTTAGTTAAAGGCTGTATATTGGGAAAAAGTAGATTAAAATTCAAATAATCATTACACATTCATTTCAGGCCGAAAACATAGCTGCTCTTCATTTTTCTATTAGATGGGCAGAGAGCTCCAGGTTCTCATTTGTGCATGGGTAGGAGTATATCCTTCAGCTCTGTTATGAATATATTAAACATATAAGAATGACAGGCATGCCACCTAGACATACTACCCAGCTTATTAACCAAGTGACACCGAAGAGGGAGGAGAAGGAGATTCCTCATATACTGTCAATAGAACGTGAACCTTGAGCCTCATTTCCTTAATGTATCTACTCATTCATTAATTCATCACTTCATTCATTCATTCTACATCTATGTAATATCTACCACAGTCCAAATCTTGTCCTAGATGCAGTTTCAGAGGTAGGTGTGATGTCACAGCTGCCTGAGACAACTAACAGTTTCCAGTCTGTGGATCCATAGTCTGTGTGAAGTTCGGTTTATAGAATTTAGGAATCCCTTGAGATTAAGTGCAATCATTGGTTTCAATGAAAAGAAGCAATGCTTTTTTTCTTGAAATAAAGATCCTTCGCTTTCCTCAGACTGTTAAGGGATTTGGAATCCAAATATGATTCATGAACAACTGGTATGGAAGAAAAGAAAACCAAACCCTGGCTCCAACAAATAGTCAGCCATCAATCCTGTAACCCTGATCAGAACTCAGGTAGGAGACTTCCCATGTTTCCTGACCTGGTACTCTGTTCCCCATGTGTGGCTATCTCTGATATTTATTTTATTTTATTTTATTTTCCTTTTTTTTTTATTGATGCTTTGTGCATTTCATACATCATTTTCCAATTCAGTTCAGGCATATTTCCCTTTCCCTTTCCCCCCATCCCCACCCCATCCCAGATCTATCTCTGATATTTAACTTCCTCTTCCATCTCTGTCTCTATCTCTCTCTTTTCCCTCCCATCTTAAATTATTTTCTCATTTTTCCTTTTGAACTCCAAATAAGAAGTGTTGGAATGACAGGAAATTGCCATCATTTGGGGGGGTTACCTTCCTGCCAAGATACCCCAAAGGTTTTTGGATCTTCACTGATGGAGTGAACACAAGCAATGAGTCAAACAGTAACTTAGCTCTCATTGGTCCTGTAAGGGCAAGGGAGAATCACTGAGGGCAGATTGTGGCCACTGTGGTTAAAGCCCTGCCAAGGCATCCTCCAGGGAGAGACTGCCGTTGTGGACGTTTCTTGAGAAGTCCGTTACGGTATGGAAAATGGATCTAAGGGAGCATGACTGACCTATTTGTCCATTTGCTTACCAGACCCTCCTTGGGATAGGTTAGTAAGGTCACTGTTGTATTCAAGGTATCCCATGTGTGGCATAGGGTTGAAGAAAGTTCACTGTCACATGAGTATTGAAAATCTGAAACTGTATTAGCATCAGCTTAATCATGAGAACTGGTAAAAGTGATTGAAAAGCAGGCACTGGAACAAAGTGTCTTTATTTTGGGGCTGCAGTAAACTCTCATTGGGCTTAAATCAGGTGCCATGGACCCAAAAGCAAGTAGGACTTAAAACAAAACAAAACACAACTTTTCTTTGCAGAGATCATGTCAGAATAAAAGTTTTATTGTTTGATATGTAGAGCTGAGTTGATCAGGGCTGGAAACCAGGGTGACAGAATTCTGGCTCTGACTCGTGCTCCTTACTGGTTATGTAAGCTTGGTGTGGCAATTTGAGCCAGTCTCCTTATTTTAAAATGAGGATATTAAACTCATCCAGCTTGGGTCTGTGGTTGTCAGAAGGGCTAAATAAGATAATATATGTGAAAATGCTTTTCTGTAAATTACTAAAGCAAAACAAGGCTTGCAAAAATCATCGCCTGAGTTTGGGGTATTGTTGGCAGAGCAGAACCACTCATTACTGGCGTCATACTAGTTCCTATCATTAAATACACTGTTTGTCCTCTCAAGGTCTTTGTGAGTAGATTACAAATAAATCTGATATGCATTTTGCTTCAAAGGGCATCTGATAAGGTTTTAAAAGTACAAACTGAATATTAAAAAGACCAGTTAAAAGTTAATGGAGCAGTACACGTCAGGAGAAAGGGGCTGTTTGCTGAGGGTGAGATAGTGCCCCTCTCATTTACAAGGAGGAAGTTTCTAACTCTTATAATTATGCTAGAAATTTCCCAAGGGATCGATCGGTATAATGCCTACAGTTTGATTAAATTCTTCATAGGACTTTTGAGTATGAGCACCCAGAGTTCTGGAACAATTAGGATTTAAAATAATTTATTCATGCTGAGTCAATTATAAGAAAAAGGGGTCCTGCTCCGAGTTTAAGTTGGTAGGATGAGATCTGTGACTTGATCCTTCATGTGGAGAAGTAGAAAGGTCTTTTTTTGGGGGGGGTAGTCTCTTGGCACTGAATATCTAGTGAACTGTTTGACCACTGAGGTTTTAACTATCCATTACCTTGAGTATTTCTGAACTTCCTGCCTCCAGTCTTTCTAGTGGTATATAAGGTCCTTGAGATTGGAAACTATAAACTACTTACAATCCTTCAGTGACTAGCTCAGAAGGTAGCATAACCATGCCAAGGTAGAATTCTGAACAGACACATTTACCCTTTCTGCCTTTCTGGCTTTCAAAACTGTGTTGATATAGTCAGGTACAGGTAATGGATATATGTTTGTGGGGAGCAACACTTGAAGTGGCTTCTTCATTTCAGATTTAAAAAAATTTTTTTTTAAATTTTATTTATTTCTGTATGTGTATGAATGTACTGTCTGCATGCAGGTTTGTGCACCTGTGTTGTGCAATGCTGCGTGGAGGTCAGAAGAGGGTGTCGGATTCCCCTGGAACTGGAGTTCTCCTGGAATTGGAGTTTCAGAGGGTTCTCAGCCGCCATGTGGGTGCTGGGGATTGAACCCGGGTCCTCTGTAAGAGCAGTCGGCGCTCTTAACCGCTAGGCCATCTCTAATGATCTGTTGATGATGACTGAGTTTGAGGACTATCCAAAGTCACAGCCAGGAGCTAAAGAACACCTAGTATTCTTCGCCATCAATTCCTGTTAACTAGGATTCTGGCAATATGTTCAACTAGCATTCTGACTAAAGAACTTTGGCTCCCCAGATGAGTGACTTAAGTTTGACTTTTAGCTCCACCACTGACTTACTGTGACTTTGATCAAATTAATTTTCCTAAGGCTCCAATTTATCCTCAGTAAAATGGGCACAGAGTTAGTATGGTCTTGGTAGAAGCTTGATGATGGTCAAAGTTGGAGGGGGATTGTCTGTGATAAAGTGCTTAGCTGACAGTCTGACACCTAACAGTCAATCAAAGCCTGGGCACCTGCCTCCCACTATCAGCCAAGGGAGGAGTGTTAGAGTAGGTCCAGGCAGTAGCCTACCTGAAGTGATCCAAATCACCCGGTCTCCAGGGCATTGTGCTGAGTCTTCCTCCTTCCTTGCTGCTTCTTTAGTCCCTGCAGATTATCATTCTCTGTTTAAGCCTCTAGAATGGCTGCCTAATGAAGGTCTATGTCTCTACTCGAGTTGGAGTTGGGTCCCCATCTGCATGCCACAGTGATTAGAAGGGGAGGATGAAAACCCCTCCTGTATAGAGTCTCTCTCTCTCTCTCTCTCTCTCTCTCTCTCTCTCTCTCTCTCTCTCTCTCTCTCCTCTCCTGGCTTTGCAAACTGAAAATAGATTCCCAGCCATTGTTACCTCACCCAACAACAGAGACTCAGACATTACAGTGTAATCATTTCATGCCTAGAGCCATATTGCAGAAGGCAATTTACTGCTGGATCCTGAAATGGCTCCATTAAATGAATGCCTTTTGATTTAATAATCATTAGCATCACACAGACGCTGACTCTAAGTATGGGCTTGAGGGAAAGGTGAAGCCTGGAATGTTCTTTTAATGCTCTGTATTTTGGAGGTAGGCTTCTGTCTGAATTGACATTTCTTGAGCTAGCCCGAGGGGAGTGTGCTTTCTCTGCGTTGGGGATTATTTGCGTTACAAAGAAATTGGCTTCTGATTGTACTGGTGTAGCACTACAAGTAGACTGTGTCAGAGTCTCACCATGGGCTCAGAGATTCGTGCTGAGCTGGTTTAGTTGGGCCATGTAAGATGTTGAGGTAGGGAGGGTGAACCATTCCAGGTACACTCGTAATGGGCTGGCTTGCTGGTTGTATAACTGACCCTAGATCTTTTGGACTATAAGACAACATTCTCTTTCTATGAATTCATCTCTGTTCTTTGCTGAAATTCCAAACTTCTGCCTATCTTCCATGGGCTTTCTCTCCCAGCCCCTGGTGGTTTATTAAGAGCCTCTGTATTTGAATCAAGGAATTAGTCATACCCTGTCCACTGGATCAGTGTAACACGTGCCCCAGTTAATGAGAGTCTTCAAGCATGGAAGAATTATGAGTCTCCAATAACTGAGAACTTCACATTGCTTGAAATTTTAAACTAGGTTATAATGTTGTCAGATGGTTTATAGGCAGACTAGTTCTCACCAACCTGCGAGTTTCTTTGAAATAAGCACCTAGAAGCTTCATTTGCTTAAAAAGCTCCTCACTTGGACTACAAGGAAACTAAAAGCAGGACGAAAGCCTGACACACACACATATCTTCATTTTGTGTCTGTCTGTCTGTCTGTCTGTCTGCCTGTCTGCTTTACTTTAGCTGAAAGTGCAGCAATATTCTCTTAGGCATTCCTCCTCACTCAGCTCAGATTCCCAGAACAGGAGGCCAAGGCAGGACAAACAACTTCCTAGGTGATGGCCATTATCCACGAGGGCGAGGCAGCATCCTGGAGCAGAAGCCATCCCTTTGTAGGAAGCAGCTTGGCCTCCTCAAGTGATGACAATGATAAGGTATCAGAACCAAGTCAATGATCTACCAGAGCATACCTTGTCCAGGCCTACTAAACTAATCACATCTCTCGTCTCCATGCCCAGTTTCTCATTGATTTAAACTTAAATCTCATGTTACCACCTCAAAAATGGACTTGGGGGTCACTGGACCCTGTTGCCTGTTCCTTTTCATACCATGGTCACATTGAATAAATTTCTCTCTGCTTTTTACTGTCATTCATCTCTTTAATTGGTGTGTTGGGGAATGGTGGCCAAGCCTAGCCTGTTTGGTCTACTGGACCTTGGGCTTCTGCTTTAAAAACTCCAAGTGTGCCCCACGCCCATGTGCCTGTGGGCAGCACTAACTGGACTTAGTGAATTACAAAAAAAGGAGGGCGGAACATGAAGGTAGAAGGAAAACTTATTGGAAGGTTGTTCAGGGGAAATGGGAGGGGGTTCTTGGGGTGGATATGATCAAGATACATTGTATACATATAAGAATAAATAGAAGTTCTTAAAAAAAAACCCTCCAGCTACACTTTGAAAATGTGAACTGCTTTCTGTGTTCAAATCCACCAAATCTGGCCAAAGGATGAGTCAAACTGCACATTTGTTGCATGAACGAATGAACGAACGAATGAATGAATGAGGTGCAATGGGCTTTAATGAAGGTTTCATAGTACATGCTTGGTGGAGGAGTGTGGAGGGGAATGAAATGGCTTGCAAGAAGGGCAGTGCATACCAACAAATTTTTTGGTATTTGTAAGGGAAGATGAGAAGACAGCAAAGCCACCAATTAGAATAAATTTGGTAAAACATAGAGTCATGTCTAAAGACTTCTTATACAGACAAAAAAAGAAGGCGATTCTTTCTGCTGAAGAAATTCTCTAACATCTTTGATACTCCTTTTATGAGTCAAAATGTTTTTGTCTCTGTTTCATAATAGTTTCATAATAGTCCCTTTATTTCTGTGCTATATTTTGAGCAGTATGGGAAGGCAGTGGGCGAGAAAATATTCTTTCCTCCAACAACTACTCACCTTTTCTTGTCTGTTCATTAAAAGCAGGATTTCAAAAGTGACATTTCCAGGCCATCGTATAATAGATTTCCCTGGAAGGTATGTAAATGAAGATTTTAGCAGGAATTCAGTCCTTGAGACTCACAAGCTCGAATATTTTTATTAGTATCCCACTATGCTCTAATAAAATTCCACTTTCCTAGGATGAAAGATTCTAAGTTTCTTCTTTGCTTGGAGCAACTTCTCAGTGATCATAGGGGCATTGAAGCTGGCATTGACAGTAGCCCTGGAAGCTTTCATTTCGACACCATCAATTTACTCTCTGTCACTCCTTCAAAGTATTAAGTGAAAGCCATCAGGTAATGATTATAATTAAAGACTGAAAATCCTAGTCAGTGTCCTTTAGACAAGCTCCCAGGAGCTTGCTTGGTTCCAAAAGGTGATTGGGAGAATATACTTACCGAAAGGGAGAAAATAATCCTCTAAGGAGGGTGGGACCACTAGACCTCACTTTGATTAAAGTTGTCCCCAAGCTGTCTTAATATTTGCCCATGAAAAGTCTACAGTGTCAGGGCTAGAGAGATAGCTCAGTGGTTAAGAGCACTGACTGCTCCTTAGGGGACCCAGGTTCGATTCCCTGCATCCACATGGCGGCGAACAACTGTCTGTAACTACAGTTCTAGGGGATCTAACACCCTCTTCTGACCTCCATGGGCATTATACAACAAATGTGCACCTACCTATATGCAGGTGTTACACTCATACACATAAAATAAAAATAATAAAATAAAATAAAAAGTCTATAGTGTCAAGTGGAATGACATTCAGAAGTTTCTTGGGGGTGGGGGGCTAGAGGGATGACTCAGCAGTTATGAGCACTGGCTCCTCTTGCAGAAGAGGGGGTCCCAGCAGCCACACGGTTACTTACAACCTTCCATAACTCCAGTTCTAGGGAATCTGATGCCTTCTTCTGGCCTCCATGAACACGTGGAACAAATGTAGTACACACACACACACACACACACACACACACACACGTGTGCATGTGCAAACGGGAAAATTGTTTTTGTTTTTTAAAGAAGTTTCTTTCTCTTTTCAAATCAAGCTTTTTGGATATGGAGTGAAGAAGCTTAATTCTACTAGATGAAAGAACAGAAAACTCGTGAGTGGATGTTCACATGGGAATTGTTTTCTGGTTTGAGGGACTAGTGAGTAGGGCCAACGACATATCTATAAACTAGTGGAAAATTCACTACAATTCAATAAAGGTGCATAGTTTCCATGTCCAGCACCTTAAGTAAAAGACTTGTGAGTTTTCAGCATACAATGTCTATTATTGAACATACAACTATGTAAGGAGGACATGCTTTGTACCAGACTCCATGAGGCAAGAACACAAAGGCTTACCTTGTCCTCCGTGGCCCACAGCCTAACAGAAGGATGAAGACAAATAAATAGGAAGTTGACTGAAATGAATGTAAAGTGGGATTCGAGGAGAGGAGCAAGAGCAGGAGGTGGAAATGTGCTTTGCTTGCGCAGGAAGTGTCCCCCTATTTGGGACAGCAGAGATAGTGGTAGTTAGGACAGGATATTTCCTATATTTATTTATCTTCTGGGTAAAGCAAAAACTATTTAATGTGTTGCTCTACACGGAAAAAGTTTGCTGAATCCTATGCAATAGTTAGTGGTGGTGGCAGTGCATTGGTAAACACAGTAATGTGGTTTCTATGCCTGTGGAGCTTTGTTTAGTGAGGCATTTGTTTGCAGTAATGATGGAAATTTTATCTTTGTACTGAGAAATTGTAAATTGAATGTGACACATTGAAAGGCAATTGCAACCTAATTCTAAACCACGAGGAGTTGATGGTAAAAGCCAAAAAATAAACTTGGTCCAAAGACTTGAGGCTTAATAAGCCTTCATGACTTTAGACAATGATCTTTCCTTCTGTAAAACCCAGTTTTCTGTAAGAGCTCTTGACGGCATGGATCTTTACAGTGCTGCTGGAAAGCAGACAGAGGGATACAAGGTGTTCTTGGTTTGTTTCCAATTTCTTCAGATTGTCACTATTGATTTTAAAATTATATCTTTGCAGGAAAAAAATGTAGACTGAGGTATGACAATCGGAAAAGAGGCGTAGCTGCCTTGTTCTATTAAATGCTTTGAGAAGAGAGAAAGGAGGGAAGAAAAAGGCCCATTTCAACGATAAGCATTAATAAAGAATCTGCTTTTCTTTCTTTTATTTATTTACTTTTAAAGAGTCTCATCCTCCACCAACTGAACTAGCAGAATATCCTTTAAAGTTTTTTTTTTTATCCTGACATAGTGGTGCATGCCTTTAATCCCAGTACGCAGGAGGCAAAGACAGGCAGATATCTGGGAGTATATGCTCTAGGAGCGGACCTAACCCACTGAATAATAAATACAAACAAATAGCATTATACATTATATATTCATATTTATTATATGCTATATATATCACATATACCACACATTTTCTTCATTCATGTGTCAGTAGATGCCTAGGTTGATTTCTTGTCTTGGCTAATGTGACTACCGTCTCAATCAACATATTAATGTAAACATTTCTTCGACATAGAAAGTTTACCTTTTTTGAATAGATACCCAGAAGTGAGATTGCTGTGTTGTATGGCAGCTCTATTTCTAGTTTTTGGAGGAATCTCCATCTTGTTTTCCAGCATATTAATTTACAGTCCCCCAACAAAGTATGAGAGTTTCTCTTTCTCTGCACCCTCACCAGTATTTGTTATTTGCTATCTTTTTGATGATGCTCATTCCAACTGGATAAGATTGCTGGAGAGATGGCCTAGTGGTTAAGAGTGCCAACCGCTCTTACAGAGGACCCGGGTTCGATCCCCAGCACCCACATGGTGGCCAAGAACCATCTGAAACTCCAATTCCAGGAGAACTCCAGTTCCAGGGGAATCCGACACCCTCTTCTGACCTCCACGGCATTGCACGACACGGGTGCACAAACTTGCATGCAGACAGTACATTCATACACATACAGAAATAAAAAAAAAAGATTATATCTCAATCAATTTACAGTTCCCCCATGATCAGCAACGCTGGCATTTTTTTCATATACTTGTTGAGCATTTATGTAACTTCTTTTGAGAAATATATATTCATGCTATTCACCTGTTTTTATTTTTTAGATTTAATTTAATTTTATTTATTTTTATTATGTATTGCATGTGATCCGTCTGTGGATATGAGCTCGTGAGTGTAGGTACCCACAGAGCTCAGAAGCATCAGATCCCCCGGAGATGGAGTTACAGGTGGTTGTGAGCCGCCGAGTTCGGGTGCTGGGAACTGAATCCAGGTCCTCTGCAAAAACAGTATGTGCTCCTGACCACTGAACCTCCTCTCCAGCCCCTTTTTCACCTATTTTTAAATCATTTTTTTTCTGTCGTTAAAATTCTTTATAAATTTATAGATTCTGGAAAGTAATTTCCAGCCAATGAATATTTTGCTATTAATTTCTTCCATTCTGAGGGCTGCCCTTATACTTTCTTGATTGTTCTCTTTCTTGTACAGAAGCTTTTTAGTTGTGGGGAAAATGATTTAATTACTCTGATAGGAATATATTCCTTTTAGTAATACATAGTTTAATTTATACACTTTTCATGGTTGTATATATTGTTTCAGGGTTTAGGATACAGACAAAGTTGTATTAGAGAATCTTGATGATCTCTCAAAAGCACTGTGATTAGTAAATATTATTGTTAATGTTAGAAATTAGCTAGCTTTCTTCATTTAGCAGTGTTGTAAACAAGAAGTGTAAGAGAAACAGTTTCATATCTGGAGTATACAATGTGGATGGGGACATAAAAGTTTTAAAACTAATGCTTTAAGCCGGGCGTGGTGGCGCATGCCTTTAGTCCTAGCTCTCGGGAGGCAGAGGCAGGTGGATCTTTGTGAGTTCAAGGCCAGCCTGGTCTACAGAGCAGGTTCCAGGACAGCTGGAGCTACAGGGAGACCCTGTCTCGATAAGACCAAAAAAAAAAAAAAAACCAAACCCTACTGCTTTATTTTTTGTGGACTGGGCTTTTTCTATTAGGTTGCAAAATCAACTGCTGCATCTTCCAGAGCTTTGCAAGGTAGTTATTAAGTGTAGCCATTATTAAAAATTAAATTTGTTGGGCATGATGGCACATGCCTATAATCTCAGCACTTGGGAGATAAACATAGGAAGACCATCACAAGTTCAAAGCCAGCTTGGTCTACAGAGCAAGTTCCAGGCCAATGGGAGCTATATAATGAGACTCTGTCTTGAACAAAACTAAATTAAATTATATAAACTTAAAATTAGGTAAATTATAATGCATAATCTCAAACTTAATTACTTCCTAGTGATTATACTTTATATTTTGCTCTTATATTATACTTTATATTTTGCTCTTATATCTGTATTTGACTGTTGGAAATCCTCTATAAATGTGTGTGAGTATGAATCTCTTTCCAGTAGCCAGTGACAGCATCTTGGTATCTTGAAAAAAGGCCATTGTGAAAGTAGTTATTTATAACACAGAAATTGACAAATTCTACCAAATAAAATTGTTTTCTGTCCACCAGAGTCAGTCGCTGAGCATTCACCTGCATATCATCACATACAAATATCAAATCAGAACAGACTCCAGACTCCAGAAGTACTACTGCTCAGAAGACTGAGACTGAACTGGTTCTTTATGTGAGTCATGTCCACCCTTGAGGATCTTTAGAATGAGGACAAACAGAACGCCTACATGCCCCTGAACATCTTTATACAGGTGAAATCAGGCTAGCATGAATATTAAAAGCCTTTTCAAAGGCGAAACAATGTAAAATTTAAAAGTGATATTAAGACTGATGTGTGTGTGTGTGTGTGCGTGTGTGTGTGTGTGTGTGTGTGTGTGTGTGTAAGTATGTAATGGATGTGTGCACATCTAGCCCCCTCTGGCTAAGGGTCATGAGATGATTAGATAACTTTTGTGACTTTCCAAAAAGAGTTAAAGCATTTTATGTACTCTTTCATCCAGTCTTGAAGCCCGAGGGACAAAGTGTTCTCTTTGATCTTGCTATACAACTGTAAAAAAAAAAAAAAGATTTTTTTTTAAAGGTAAGCTAATAGAGAAGGTATGCTCACAGGGTTTCCTGGAAGTGGGGGAGGATGGTCTTTGAAGCAGCGCTTTGTAAAGTGGTTCTTTTCTACCCTCTAAATACTTCTGAGAGGGACCAATAACAATGAATTGTGCTTATATATGTAAAAAAGTAAGGTATATGATACCAAGAGCACAAAAATGCAAAATAAGTGGAAAAGTTCATGTTATGAAAATGGTAACAAAATTTAAAAAACAGACATATCAAGATAACATCTGGTCCATCCCCACAATAAATAGATGAATAAAATCCTTCTAAAGAGAGTGGGGATAGTGATATTTATTCTACGGGTGTTTTTCTTCATGTAAAGAAAGGCATATATAGTTTGAGCAATAATAGAAGCAAGGACGCAAGGGCAAGTATAAGGGAGTTTAGAAAAAACATGGAAGTACTAAGATGGGGAAGGATTGAGCTCTGGCCACTGCTCACTGAGAGGTGCAGAGCAGGCTCAGCTGCACGGTCAGTGCTTGGGGCTGGGGGGCTGGGGACGGTTCACTGTAAGGAGAAGTCCAGGGAAGACAAAGGAAGAGATTGCTTCCAGGACAGGATCTGATTGGCTGCTTGGGCTGCAGCAGATGCTGGGTTAGTAGAGGCTTGAGAGGCTCACCTGAAGAGTACCTTCATATTTCACCAAGGCCCATTTCTTAGAGTTGAACAACTCTGAGAACAGGGTCGTCTTAGAGTTGCTGAGTCCCAGTTTCTGTTACCGGGGCGGCAATCATGATTATATCATTGCTGGACATGTAGAATCTGGGATATGGGTGTTCATATTGTGTGATTCTGTGCTCTTTAAATACGTATTTATATTATGCAAGTTTAACAAACAAAAATAAAAATTTCTAATAAGGAAGTATAATGCCCTGGCTTAACTTTGTTGTTGTTTTGTTTCATTAAATGGTGTATCTTGCAATCAATGGCACCTTAATCCATAAATATTAGGTTAACTATTTATAAATATGTATCCTCTTTATCAACAGTTTTGGGTTTTTTCATCTAATATTCTTGTTGAATAAGAAATGTACGTTTAGGTTGATTGCCCATAGGGCAGTAGTTTGCATTCAGAAGTGGTCAGCTGTGCATGAATTTGCTTGTTCATTTGTGACAATGGGTGCCCAGCTGGGCATAGAGATGATGCACATGCGTAATCCCATAACTTGTGAGATGGAACAAAAGTATCTTGACTTTGAGGCTAACCTGGACTACAAAGTGAGTTCTGAGCCAGCCAGGGATATAGAGTGAGACCTTCAAAACAAGCAAGCAAGCAAACAACAAACAAACAAACAAACATACATACATACATACAAACAAAGCATGTCCAGAGACTGTTTTGCTATGGTAGTGATGGCTACTTAGGGTTATAATGAAATATAAGTAGGTGAGTTTCAAGATTTCTTTTCCTGTAATTTCAAATAGCCACCCTCTGTCTGTCTGCAGTAATGAACTGTGTATCAGACCAGGACCCTACCATGTGGGCAGCTGGGAGAAACCACCTTCACTTGGTATTTACTCCAAAAAAATGCGTCTCTGAGCAAGCGGATGGCATGCATAAATGACCTAGAACTGAAACCCATGCATGCACTCTGCCATTCACATACAAATCAGTGACCGCCCGGTGAGCCTTGTTTAAATGGGATAAGCAGGCCTAGGGAATCGGAAGCTGCCGCGCAGTGATGCAAAATTCTCCGAAACTTTCATCAAAAATGATGGCTTCTCAGCCAGGTGCAGAGTTGTAGGGCACAATCCATTGCCCAGCTGGTAGCCTGTTTTATTTTCTGGATGGGTTTAAAGAGAAGGAGGTGGAAAACCTTTTCTCTGACGGATGGCAAAAGCAGTGTGGGAAGAAGATCCGGTTCATTAATTTCCCTTTCATTGAGTCCCTGAAAATGTATAGATGAAGAATTTAATTGCAGTGTTTGCCAGTCCCTAAAAAAAGCCGAAGTAGTAATTGCATTAACTTATCGTGCTTTTCTCTTGTGGAATAACATAACTTTAACTATCGCTTCCCAATTACGGGAGTGTCGTTCTGAAAATCCCATTCCGCATGTGTTCCATTTTACTTTTATGAAATGCATTGTGAATAAAAAGCGGCCAGCGTGTTTGAAAGACCCAGGCTGAACTGAACCGTGACTCGCTCAAAGCCATTGCCTACTGTGACAAGCTGGGTGTTGCTATGATGTTTATCCTCCTTTGATGAATAATGCTGTTGGCAAAGACGGTATGCGCTGTGGCTCGTTGGAGTCCTGAGGCACTGGGCAACTGAAAGATAATCACATCAAGCCAGTGGGAGTTTTTATTGGGTGGTAGTAATGGCAGAAGTAATGACAGTCATTAAAATCATGTTGCAAATGGCCTTGGGTCTTTAGACCGCAGTCAGCTCAGAGTATGTGAAGGACGTGTAACTCCTAAAACCTGTCTGGAAAGGCTTGCCCATCCTCCATTTTCTTTCCACCGAGAACTTGGCTGTTGAAAATGGCAGGGGTAGGGGCTGGAGAGATGGCTCAGTGGATGGGAGCATTGGCTGTTCCTGCAGAGGACCTGGGTTTGAATCCTAGCACCCACATTGTGGCTAACAACTATCCATTACTCCAGTTCCAGGGGGATCTGACGCTCTCTTCTGACCTTTGCGGGGACTGCACGACCCAGATGCACTTACATGCATGCAGGCATAACATTCATATGCATAAAATAAAAATAAAGCAAGAAAATTGCAGGCTAGCCATAGGCAGCAGCAGGCATTGGGTCTTTGTGTCTCTTGTGTCTACACAGATGCTCCCAGATCTTCTAGGGGTGAGAATCAAAATTCATGCATGTGAAACTGAGCTCATTCCTAGGTAGCAGGGTGTGTAGGAATTCCACTTCAGCTTAGCGTGTAGGAATTTTTGCAGTAACTTGATATAGACACAGTGCTAAAAGCCGTGAATAGTTTGGAGACCGGGACTTACACTCTGGGAGGAAGTTCCTAGTCACAAGACACCCTGTGGTGCGAGGCAACATGAGGCATTATATATTGCCACAGGAAGACTGGATGGTGAAGGAATATTGGCTCACACTAAAAATGATTTGAAAATGTATACCTAGGATACAGAGAGAAAGAAATACATGAATTAAATGTTTCTGCACATTCATCAAAGGTGACTTTAAACAGGTCACTCAATCTAAAGAATATTGGGCTGGGGTGATAGTCCATAAAAGACTAGTCCACATAAGCACGGGGACCTGACCTGCTTCCTCAAATCTCATGCTTAAAAAAGCCAGGTGTTGGGCTGGAGAGATGGCCTAGCGGTTAAGAGCACCGACCGCTCTTACAGAGGACCTGGGTTCGATCCCCAGCACCCACATGGCGGCCTAGAACCGTCTGAAACTCCAATTCCAGGAGAACTCCAGTTCCAGGGGAATCCAACACCCTCTTCTGACCTCCGCAGCATTGCATGACACGGGTGCACAAACCTGCATGCAGACAGTACATTCCTACACATACGGAAATAAATAAAAAAAAAAAAAAAAAAAAAAAGCCAAGTGTTCTAGTTTGCTTTCAATTGTTGTGACAAAACAGTCTGACCGACATCAACTTGAGGAGGAAAGGGTTTAGTTGTTTTACATCTCTCATGTTCATCACTTACGGAACCCAAGGTAGGAACTCAGGGCAGGAACCTGGAGGCAGGAGCTGAAGTATAAGCCATGGAGGAATGCTTCCTACTGGCTTGCTCCCCTGGCCCATGCTCAGCCTGCTTTCTTAAACAATACACAATAACCTGGCCAGGCGTGGCACCACCCACAGTGGGCTTGGCCCTCCCACATCACTCAACAATCAAGAAAATGCCCCACATAGTCACAGGCCAGCCCAATGGAGGTAATTCCCCAATCGAGGGTCCCTTAACCCAGGTGTGTCAAGTTGACACTAAAGCTATCGAGCACACCAGGCATAGTGATGCACTGTTACAATCTCAGTGCCAGGGAGGCAGAAGATAGATGGATCCCTAGAGCTTGCTGGCCAGCCAGCCTAACCCACTTGATGAGTTCCAGGCAGATGAGAGACTCTAGCTCAGAAAATAAAGTACACAATACCTGAAGAATTGCACTTAAGGATAACCTCTGCATTCATGTGCACACATATACACGTGCACCTGCACACATATATGCATTTAAACACACACAAATACACACATACACACACAAAATAAAAGAATATTTACAGGGCTGGAGAGATGGCTCAGTGGTTAGGAACACTGGCTGTTCTTGCAGAGGAGCTGCACCACATGACAGCTAATAACTGTCTATTACTCCATGTCCAGAGGATCCAATGCCCTCTTCTGACTTCTGTGGGCATTGCACAACATTGGTGTATTTACATACATGCAGGCAATACACTCATACACATAAAACAAAAAATAATAAATAAAATATTTTTAAAAGGAATATTTACTTTAAAGATTATCAATAAGCAATGAACCACTGCCTACACTGCATTGAAGATTTGGAATTGTAAATAGAACCCCAAATGAGAGGCAGACTGGAAAGGTAGAAAGTGGACAGAAGAGAATGCTCAGTGGTGGAGGTAGAAAGTGGACAGAGAGAATATGCAGTGGCGGAGGTAGAAAGTGGACAGAGAGAATTCGCAGTGGCAGAGGTAGAAAGTGGACAGAAAAGAATGCACAGTGGCGGGAGGGGAGTAGAAAGTGGACAGAGAGAATGCGCAGTGGTGGAGGTGTCATAAGGAAGAACCTAAAGGCAGAGAAGTGCTTTTCTTTCTAGCTGGAGCATAGGGTTGTATTATTACTCACACTTGCATGTGTGTATTGTGAGGTGTGAGTGTGTGTATGTGTGTGTGCATGCACGTGTGTATGCATATACCCTTTTTTGTGGGTATAAACTTCCTTTATAATAATAATTTTGAAATAGAAACTCCATGGCACAGGCAAATTATTTCTTAGGTTATATACAGAGATACTCACATAGGGAAGAAAAATGGATGAAAAGAGAATTCTTAAACTTTTTTAAAAAGACTTTTTGGATTTCTTGATTCATAAAGAATCATGACTCAGATAAGAACTCAAGATCAAACTGAAATTTTATAGGTACTTCTTTGACTAAGAAGACATTATTTATAATAGGCAAGCTGAGTCCAAAAATATACTTTTTATAGTTTGGTCTCAACCCACAAGATTCTACCTGAAGGAACTATTTTTAAAAAAAATTGCAAGAAAATATAAGGATATCATAAAACTAAACTAAATAAAAATCTCTTAATAATGGTACCCTACATTTATTTAGTGTTTTTCAGTTTACAAACTGCTCTCTTCATTTCTTGCTGCACGCCACAAATTTGGGAGCAAAGCCTTTGTGATATTCCTCTGTTCATTTTCTGGAAATGGAAACTGAGGTTCCACGATGACATGTGATCTGTACAACCAGGAAGTGCTCCAGGAATTTGAGCTCCAGCAGTGCATGTTTGCTCTGAGGTTCCTTCCCAGCACATCACTTTGTTTAATTTTTTAATTTTTTATTTATTTTTCACGTGTATGAATGTACTCTCTGCATGTAGATTTGTGCACCCGTGTCGTGCAATGCCACGGAGGTCAGAAGAGGGTGTCAGATTCCCCTGGAACTGGAGTTAAAGATGGTTGTCAGCCACCATGTGGGTGCTGGGGATCGAACCTGGGTCCTCTGAAGGAGCAGTCGGTGCTCTTAACCCCTAGGCCATCTCTCCAGCCCCGCCACTTTGTTTTGAGATCAATGAACAGCATCCTCTTATTTTTCGTTCGGAAAGAGATTCAGCCAAGTGATGTGATTCACTCCAGATCATGGAGTTAAGAGCTATTTCACACCTCAATCCCAGACTCTTGCCCTGTGCTCTTTCTGTAGTGTACAATCATAAAGTTCAACCCAAAAACATAGTAAAATTCTTCCATAGACTGCTGTCTCCATAGGAAAAATGTCACAGTAAATATCATATGATGGAATTCAAGCAGGTCACTTTAAGAAAAATAAACCAACAGGTGTGCTGCATTCACTAAGCATTGGGTTCTTCAGTTATATGAATGAACTGCTGGATGACTATTATTTTTGTTTTATCCTTGGGAAAACTGAGGTACAGAAAGGCCAAGTAATCTGACAAAGAACATTTAGCCAGAAAATGGTCGGCTGGATACCAACCCCAGCAGGAAGGCTGTGGAGGCCCCTAGCTATTAAGCCAGAAAAGATAAATATTTATTCAAAAACAGGTGCTGAACTGAGGTCACACTTGCTTAGAAAACCCATTTCACAACTGAATAAGTTAATAATTCAAATAGCAGTATACAGTAAGTATTCAGGCCAGTTAAGGCCATAAATAACAGATGTCAGTTGTATTTACCATTCACGTCACTAGCTTAGAGCAGCTACTTGTTTCCCAAGGCCATGGCAGGCTAGAAACTGACAAGCCATGATATTTTGAAGAATGCCATCCAACTTGTATGAAATTGTCAAAGAATAAATTTTGTATTTTTTATTGTTATTAAACTTTTTCCATACATCATACATCATTTCTAAATCAAATTTAGAGTCACTTCCTTTTCAATGCCCCCCACCCCACCTGAGTTCCTGCACTCTACCATACATGTCTTGCATCTTTTTCTGAGTCTTTCCAGAGGTTTTTGTTTTTGTTTTTCAAAGCAGAGGCTTATTATTTTGGGGAGATCTTCACTGTTTCAGTCTTTTTTCCCCCTAGTTCTTTTGTTGTTGTTCTCTCCAACTTACATTGCTTATATATGTGTGTGTGTGTATACATAAATATATACATACATACATACATACAGATATCACCTGAGTTGGAGGATTTTCTTTCTTTCTTTTTTTTTTTTTAATTTTTATTTATTTTATTATGTGTATGAATGTACTGTCTGCATGTAGGTCTGTGCACCCGTGTCGTGCAATGCCGCGGAGGTCTGAAGAGGGTGTCGGATTCCCCTGGAGCTGGAGTTAGAGACGGTTCTCAGCCACCATGTGGGTGCTGGGGATTGAACCCGGGTGCTCTGCAAGAGCAGTCGTTGCTCTTAACCGCTGGGCCATCTCTCTTCCTTAAGGAAGTGTTTGGAGGTTCCTCCTTGGCAAGTCCAAACAACCACCAATCTTGCCCTTGTGCTCCACACTGGGGTCTTTCCCTCCCATGGTCACCCAAATCAAGTCCAGTAAGCACCGCATCCTGTATTGATCTTCCTGTACTGGCCTCCATGATACAGCCTGGGTAGTCCAACAATAGCAGTCTATACTCTAAAGAGACTGAAATCCCAGTAGCTGCTCAGTCCACAAGCTGAATATCTCAGTAGTCCCCATCTGGCATTGAAGGTTTGGAGGATTCTTGGAGAGACGTGAGTTTTCAGTCCATATTGGAGGGTTAAAAAGCTGTGTCTCATGTCTTTGAAGAATGGCGAAAGCAGTGGCAGCCACAGAGCATATGCGTCTGCCAGTAAGAATGGAAGACAGGCCAAACAACAGTGCTCTCTCTTTTTTTTTCTTTTTGTCTTTTTACTAAGATCTCAAGTTTTGTATCTGGAGTACAATTTCTCAGGCCTTACTGATTATTTATTTCTGGTTTTACTTTCCTTTTGGATGCTTAAGACTACACAGTTAGCCTAGATTAATCAGGGTAAATTTTGTTTTCTTAAGGTCAGTTGAGAATCTGGTCCTCAGGGGTCTCCTTGGGGGTTTTTTTTGGGGGGGGAGAGGGAGCCCCTGGCTCCTTTTGGCTTTTCATTTACCAGTTCCACCCACTTGAGGACAAAATCAGGTTTTGCTAGCCCAGGCTTCCCTTTCTGAAGCATGAGCAGACTTTCCTTTTTATAGACTGGACACTGGCTGAAGTCCCATTAGTGGATCTCCAAGACCTCCCTACACAGGAAGACTGGTGACCCACATTTGCAGGACATTTCAAGAGATTCCTCCATGTGTAGTCCCCTGAGACTTAGTTGACCTCTGAGGGCAAGGAACAAAGTTATCCCTTAGGTCCCTCAGCCAAATTGGTATGGACATTAAGTATGGTTGTTAAACACCCAGAAAGGCTGTTACACCAGCCTGATACATTACAGCTATACTAAAATTTTATCTTCTGAAAACAAACTGTATGTTATTTCCACATCATATTTCTTGATTCACAGTTTTCCATTTTAATTTCATTTTACTCTAAAATATGTATACATGCCCACCATCATATGCCAAAAATTCAAAGTCTGAAAATAAAAGGTAGGTTAGTTCTAGAACCTGTCTCGAGATTCACAATATAAGAGCACAGTTGTTTTCAGATCATGAGGAATATAACATTAATGTTGTTCAGATTGCCTTACAACTAGGTACTTGGTACTAGCATCCACAGATGAGGGATACCATTCATCTTTTGTTTTTCTGGGACTGTGTTACTTCACTCAGCATGATGTCCTCTAGCTCCAGCCATTTTCCTGCAAAGCTCATGATGTCATCTTTCTTTGCTGCTGCATAGAACTAACTCCATTGTGTAGATGTACCACATTTTCTCTATCCACTCATTGGTTGAGGGGTACTTGGGTTTGTTCCAGCTCTTCACTATTGTGAAGAGAGCTGTAATAAACATGGCTGTACGTGTATCTCTGTGGTAGGATGAGCCTTGTGGGTATATACCCAGAAGTGGTATGGCTGGGTCAGGCGGTAGGCTCATTTTGAGTCTTTTAAGGGTTCTCCATACTGCTTTCCATAGTGGTTGTATGAGTTTGCATTCCCACCAGCAGTGGATGAGTGTTCCCCTTTCCCCACAACCTATCCAGCATTTGGTATCATTTGTTTTCTTGATCCTAGCCAGCCTTATCAGAGTGAGATGATATCTTAAAGTGGTTTTAATTTGCATTTCCTTAATTATTAACGATGTCGAACACTTTTTAAGATGTTTCTCAGCCATCTCTATTTCCTCACTTGTGAAGTCTCTGTTCAGCTCTTTACTCCATCTTTTGAGTGAGTCATTTGTCTTCTTACTTCTTTCTTTTTTTGAGTAGTTTACATATTCTGGAAGTTAATGCTCTGTCAGGTGTATCAGCAGTGAAGGTTTCCTCCCACTCTGTGGGTTTTCTCTTCCCTGATTGTTTCTTTTGCTGTACAGAAACTTTTGAGTTTAATAAGGTCCCACTTGTCAATTGTCGACCTTATTTCCTGCAAAGCTGCTGTTTGATTTAGAATGTCTTTTCCTACACCTTGTAGGTTACTGCCAACTTTTTCTTCTATCATCTTCAGAGTTTTGGGTTTCACATTGAGGTCTTTGATCCATTTGGAGTTGATTTTTGTACAGGGTGAGAGATAGGGGTTTAATTTTATTCTTCTACAAGTGGTGATCCAGTTTTTCCAAAAACATTTGCTGAAGATACTGTCTTTCCTCCACTGAGTCTTTTTGGCCCCTTTGTCAAATATGAGGTGGCTGAAATTGTATGTGCTCAAGTTTGGATCTTCAGTTTTATTCCATTGGTTAACATGTCTGTTTTTGTGCCAGTATCAGACTGTTTTTATGACTATAGTCCTGTAATATATTTTGAAGTCTGGTATAAAGATGCCCCCTGTATTGCTCTTTTCACTCAGAGTTGCTTGGGCTATTTGGGATCTTTGTTTTTCCATATGAATTTAAGGATTTTTTTCCCCAAGCCTGTGAAGAAAGTCTTGGGGATTTTAATTGGGATTGCATTGAATCTGTATTTTAATTTGGGTAGAATGGACATTTTTTATATATTAATTTTTCCAAACCACGAGCATGGGAGGTCTTCACATCTTCTGATGTCTTCTTCAAGCTCCTTCTTTAGGGGTTTATAATTTTTGTTGTAGAGATCTTTGGTGTCTTTGGTGAGATTTGTTCCTAGGTATATTATTGTTTTTGAGGCTACTGTGATTGGGAAGGTCTCCTTGTATTTCTTCTTTAGTTGCTTGCTGTTGGTGTAAAGAAATTCTGCTGAATTTTTTCTAAGTTAATTTTGTATCCTGCCACTTTACTGAAACTCTTAATCATTTCTAGTAGTTTTCTGGTGGAGTTTTTAGCATCTCTTAGGTAAACTATCATATCATCAGCAAAAAGGGATAGTTTGACTTCTTCTTTTCCAATTAGTACTCCTTTAATTTCCTTTTCTTGTCTTATTGCCCTAGCCAGTGTTTCAAACACTATGTTGACGAGGAGTGGGGAGAGGGGGCAACCTTGCAGAGTTCCTACCTTTAAGGGGAGTTCTTCTAACTTTTTTCCATTTAGGATGATGTTGGCTGTGGGTTTCTTGTATATGGCTTTGATTATGTTGAGGAATGATCCCTCCAGTCCAATTCCCTCTAGGATTTTAAGAATGAAGGGATGCTGGATTTTGTCAAAGGCTTTTTCTGCATCAGTTGAGAAGATCGTGTGGTTTTTGTCTTTCTGTCCATTTATGTGTTTTATGATATTTACTGATTTTCGTATGATGAACCATCCCTGCATCTCTGGTATGAATCCAACTTGGTCATGATGGATGATCTTTTTGATGTGGGTCTGTATGCAGTTTGCAAGTATTTTGTTGAGAATTTTTTTTTAATCTTTTTGATACAGGGTCTCCCTAGAGCCCCAGCTGGCCTGGAACTCACTCTGTAGACCAGGCTAGCCTTGAACTCACAGAGATCTCCTTACCTCTCCCTCCCAAGTGCTAGGATTAAAGGTGTGCCTCACCTAGCTTAAAGACAGTTCTTAGCTGCCATGTGGGTGCTGGGAATCAAACCCAGGTCCTCTGCAAGAGCAGTTGGTGCTCTTAACCACTGACCCACCTCTCCAGCCCCTGAGAATTTTTGCATCTGAGTTCATTAATGAGATGGGTCTATAGGTCTCTTTTTTGGTTGCATCCTTGCCTGGTTTTGGTGTTAGAGTGATGCTGGCTTCATAGAAGGAATTTGGGAGATTTCCCTCTGCTTGTATCCTTCTGAACAGTTTGAGTAATACTTGTTGTATGTCCTCTTTAAGTGATTCATAGAATTCTGCTGTGAAACCATCTGGGCCTAAGCTTTTTTTAGTTGGGAGGTCTCTTATTACATTTTCAATTTCTTCATATATTATTGGTCTGTTTAAGCTATTGATCTCTTCTTGGTTTAGCTTTAGTGATTTCCAGGATTTCAGATATTCATCCATTTAGTAGAGTATAGGTTTTTGAAGTATTCCTGTATGATTCTCTGGATCCTTTCATTGTCTGTTGTGATATTTCCCCTTTCATCACAAATTCTACTGATTTGGAGTTGTTCTTTCTTTCTTTTGGTTAACTGGGCTAGAGGTCTGTCTATCGTGTTCATTCTTTCTATGAACTTTGCAGCATCCAAAAGGAAAGTATAACCAGAAATAAATAATCAGTAAGGCCTGAGAAATTGTATTTCAGATATAAAGCTTGAGAATCCTCCAAACCTTCAATGCCAGAATGGTACTACTGAGATATCCAGCTTGTGGACTGAGCGACTACTGGGATTTCAGCCTCTTCAGAGTGTAGACTGCCATTGTTAGACTACCCAGGCTGTGTCATGGAGGCCAGTGCAGGAAGATCAAGACAGGAATCACGCTTGCTGGACCTCATTTGGGTGACCATGGGGGGGGGACCCCAGTGTGGAGCACAGGGGGAGGATTGATGGTTGTTTAGGCTTGCCAAGGAGGAAACTTCAAGCACTTCCTTGGTGAAAACATGACATCTTTTAACAAACAAAAAAAAAAAAAAAAAAAAAAAAGAAAAAAGAAAGGAGGAAAGAAAATCCTCCAACTCAGATGATATGTGGATGTATGTATATATTTATATATGTATATATTTATGTATGTGTATACATATGTATTGAAGCAATACAAGTTGGAGAAAAAAATGGAATTTCCATGTTAAAGTATCACTGTATTTTGATGTTTTGGTATCACAAGTTTCATTATGTTAATTTTGATGCTATGTGTGTCATAAAGTTAAAAAAAAAGACTGACAAAAAGATGCAAGACATGTATGGCAGAATGCATGAACTGGGGTGGGCTGGGGGGCATGAAAAGGGAGTTTATCTAAATTGGACTGAGAAACGATGTATGAAACACACAAAACACCAATAAAAATATTTTATTAAAAAAAAAAAGAACCAACTTTTGGAGTCATTGATTTTTTGTATTATTTTCTTTGTTTCTACTTCATTGATTTTTGCTTTGATTTTTATTTCTTCCTGTATGTTGTGTTTAGGGTTAATTTGTTATTGTCTTTCAAGTGTTTTTAGCTGCAGCATTAGCTCATTTATTTGTACTCTTTCTGTTTTATTAATGTAGGCACCCAGGGGTATAAACTTCCTTCTTAGGACTGCTTTTGAAGTCTCCCATAGATTTTGTTGTGTTGTACTATCATTTTTGTTTAGTTCCAGGAATGCTTTTATTTCTCAAAGAATAAATTATTTTTAATTTTTAAAAATTTATTCTTTATATGTGTGAATGTACTGTCTGCATGCAGGTCTGTGCACCCGTGTCATGCAATGCTGCGGGGGTCAGAAAAGGGTGTCGGATTCCCCTGGAACTGGAGTTAAAGACGGTTCTCAGCCGCCATGTGGGTGATGGGGATCGAACCTGGATCCTCTGCAAGAGTAGTCGGTGCTCTTAACTGCTAGGCCATCTCTCTAGCCCCTCAAAGAATAATTTTTTTAAATTACTTCTTTATTTTTTTTCATTTTTTAACAATAAGTAATAATTTATGAGTGCAAGCATCCTTCATGTAAAACCAATTTGCAGGTAGTTATGCCCAAACCCACACAGCCCATGGGTCCCACCATCCAGCTGGGGGGGCATGTATGTACAATCAAGTTGATCAGATGAGTGTCCAGACTATATTGCTGTAGTTTCACCATTCACCCCCCAATCGCAGCCCTTACATTCTATCATGCCCCCTCTTCTGCAGATTGTTCCCTAGGCTTAGAAAAGGGGCACAGGTGGACAAGAAGCAAACTTCACAGGGCTGAGAGTTTGTCCAGGAATAACCTTTCAATCCTACTAATGAAGCACAAGCAATTAGATATATAGGTATTTAAACAGTACTAATTGTATGGAAGGTTACTTTGGTATAGACACAGATGTTTGGATGGTATGTTAATCCATGAATTAACGTTTTTTCTGAAAAATATGACAGGGTCTTACTGTGGCTTATAACATCTCCTAACCACTAGAGGATGTAAGCTTGTGGCATCAGCCGTGGGTTATTCCTCCAAGGAGAGAGCTAATAGCCAATTTGATTTGGGATATACAGGCATATGGCTGCCACTGCTGCACAGTATTTCCAGGCAGGTGAGGTGTAGCTGGTGCTGATGGAGGAGTCTTGCTTGACTCAAGGAGACCTATATTTGCTTTACTGGTTTAGTTACCTTTTGGTAACACTCTCTGGTATTCCAGAGACCAACTTTACACTTGCAAGTGCGGTCTCAATGCATCTTTCTCATGCTTACATCAGGTCCTGGACAGCAGGGCCTTATTGCCTCTCGTCTTGCAGGTATCCCAGTTTACAGGCAAGAAGCCTTTACCTTTTGGGGGGGCTTGGATCCCCTGACCAACATCTCCTTGGTAGAATAATCCATTGCTGATATCAGAGCTCTTCTGTATTAATATATTTTGCTTAAGTGTGTAGCTTAAGGAGACTTTAGTATTATATTTGGATCTGAATAGAGAATAATCCTTTTCACAGTTCCTATGTCTATTAGTCAATTAAAGAGGACAGTTTTACCGGTTTTATAAGTGATTACCTCTATAACAGTTGGCTCCAATTTACAGTTAGAGAATGACCTCATCATCATCATATTTCTCCTTGTTCTATAGGGGGAGGTAAGAAAGTCTCTCGTATTAAAACCTTGTGGCACCTAGAAGGTAAGTTTCATTAGAACTCATTATAAATAGTTGTTACAAGTAGGATCCACTGAGGGGTTTGATGTCTGTAGCAATCTGAGGCTTTTCTTCCTTTCAATGTTCAGACAGGCCAACGTTTCTGCTGGCACTTCCTGGTACATCCTACACAATGCAAAGCTGTATCTTTTCTTTCTCAGCTGTTAAGTTGGTGACATTTTGACCTGTCAGAACATACAAATCTTTTCCCGTAGTTAGTTTTAAGATTTGAATTGCATGGTTTTTGACAAAAAGGTTTCATATGTATCTGTATCCCCCTTTTTTATTTTAGGTTTTTTTGTTTGACCCATGAGTCACAAAAAGGCAGTTGTATACACATACCTATAGGCTGGAATCAAGGTGCAGATTTCATCAAATTCACCATGCAGGTTTGGGTGACTGTATGTGGTAACTTGGGAAGCAAACTTACATGTTTTAAGTTAAATCATCCTACAGGTAAAAGAACTGCTACAAGGTGATACTGGTACAACAGAAACATGTATAGAGAACATTTGTATGTGCCACTCCCAAAGTTATTTGTTATAAAGATTTTAAGTAAAACAAATGGTGTACAACAATTTATATTTCCAATTAACTCAGGTGCATACCGTTTTTTATCAGAACCTTTAAATCTATTTAATTAATAAACATATTTACTTTTTATTAAGTCCTAAAACACATGTACCTGTAGGACAGAGTCTGGCAAAAATTGGACACTTTTGAACTCACATCAATTAAATATGTATTAATACGAAAGTATACAATGTGTCCCCTACCTCACCCCTCAACCATCCTGATTCACCATTTCAGTCAGTTTTCTGATGCAGTCTTTGCTGTTGTTGTTCTTTTAATGTGCATCCTTCTCCACACGAAATATTTATAACTGGGTTATTGGCGCTAGCATCCACATATGAGGGATACATTCGTCGTTTGTTTTTCTGGGACTGTGTTACTTTACTTAATATAATGTCTTCTAGCTCCATCCATTTACCGCAAAGTTCATGATGTGTGTCTTTCTTTACATGCTATAGAACTCCATGTGTAAGTACCACATTTTCTCTATCCATCCACATCAGTTGAGGGGCCTTGGGTTGGTTCCAGCTTTTTGCTATTGAGAATAGAGCTTCAATAATACAGCTGTGCATGTATTTCTGCAGTAAGATGTGTCTTGGGGTACTGTGCCCAGGAGTGGTATGACTGGGTCAAATGGCAAGCTCATTTTGAGTCTTCTAAGGGTTCTCCCACATGCTTTCCATAGTGGCTGACAAGTTTAACATCCCACCAGCAATGGATGAGTGTTCCCCTTTCCCTTCCCTCCTCCCATTATCCGTCTCAGCATTTGGTATCATTTGTTTTCTTGACTCCTGGCCAGTCTTATTGGAGTGAGATGATATCTTAAGTGGTTGGTCTTAATTTGCATTTCCCCTAATTGCTTGTTGTTGGTGTAAAGAAAGGCTATCTACTGATTTTTCTAGATTTATTTTGTATCCTGTCCGTTATTTGTATCCTGCCCTTACTGAAGCTCTTAATCATTTCTACTTTCTTTCAGGAGTTTTCTTTTGTGGAGTTTTAGTATCCCTTAGGTAGACAATCCAATCATCAGCAAAAAAGGGATAGCTGACCTCTCTTTTCCAATTAGACTCCTTTAATTCCCTTTTTTTGCCTTATTGCCCTAGCAAGGGTTTCAAGCACTATATTGAAAAGGAGTGGTGACAGGTGCAGCCTTGCAGAGTTCCTACCTTTTAAGGAATGCTTACTGTTTTCCCCATTTAGTATGAAATTGGCTGTGGGTTTCCTGTATATGGCTTTGATTACATTGAGGATGATCCCTCTAGTCCAGTTCCTCTAGGACTTTAAACCTGAAGGTGATGTTGGATTTCTCAAAGGCTTTTTCTGCATCAATTGAGATGATTGGTGTGGTTTTTGTCTTCAGTCCATTTATGTGTTTGATGATATTTATTGATTTTCGTATGTTGAACCATCCCTGCATCTCTGGTATGAACCCAACTTGGTCATGATGGGTGATCTTGATGTGGGTCTATATGCGATTTGCCAGTATCCTGTTTAGAATTTTGTCATCTGTGTTCATTAGAGAGATGGGTCTATAGTTCTCCTTTTTGGTTGTATCTTTACCTTGTTTTGGTAATAGCATGATGCTGTCTTCATAGAAGTAATCTGGGAGAAATCCCTCCATTTGTATCCTTCTAAACAACTTGAGTAGTAATGGTTGTAAATCTTTTTGAAATATTTTATAGAATTCTGCTGTGAAACCATCTGGGCCTGGGCATTTTTGGTTGGGAGGCCTTATTACAATCTTCAATTTCTTCAGTATTATGGGTCTATTTAGCGGTCGATCTCTTCTTGGTTGACTTTGCGAGTCCCAGGATTTCAGATATCATCCATTTCTCTAGGTTTTCAAACTTAGTAGAGTATAAGTTTTTGAAAGTATTCCCATATGATTGTCTGGATCTTTTCATTGTTCGTTGTGATATTTCCCATTTCATCACAGATTCTATTGGATTGGATTGTTCCCTTTTCTTTTTTTTTAACTGGGCTAGAGGTCTGTCTATCTTGTTTATTCTCTCAAAGAACCACTTTTGGATTCATTGATTTTTTGTATGGTTTTCTTTGTTTCTATTTCATTGATCTCTTCTCTGATTTTTGTTATTCTCTCTTGTCTGCTGCGTTTAGGGTTCATTTGTTGTTGTCTCTCAAGTACTTTTAGCTGCAGTGTTAAG